>JAFIDM010092123.1:0-27631 GCA_023159025.1 Thereuonema tuberculata
ACAAATTCCGGTGAATTTTTCAAGTAATACAAAGGTACTGTATAAACATATTTAAAGTTTCTTTCCTGAAATGAAACAGTTTCAAGAAGAAGTTAACTTCAAGAACATTTTTTAGCTTGTGATGAATAAGTTTCACCATACTGTTAACTTTAGAAGTCAAGATTAAAGTTTTGTAAATACATTCACTTCCAAAAGTTAAGCACGGAGAGGAAAAAATGTTAATTTCCGTAAGAGATCTGAATTAAAGAAGCTGAAATTTGCTGCAAAGGAAGAAGGAAGTATGGAAATTATGTAGGTAACAGCCAATCACGGTTTCGCGTCGAGAAATATGCAAAACAGGCAGTCGTATAAGAAGCCTGTAATGTGAAGGGTTACAGGAGTTGCAGATAAGTACTGATGAAAGGTGTTTAGAATTTGTTTTCAAGCTAGACGTGTTTCTATGACTTCCAGAAGACGAATGAAAAATTCTGAGCGCTGGCGGGCTGTCGGACGCATTGAAGCAGAACACTCTATAACAGATGTTGCTCGTTTCTTCGGCGTTCATCATTCCGTCATTTCACGATTATGGAAACAATTACAAACCAGCCAAACAGTTGTCCGAAGACCTGTAGCCGGTCGTCCAAGGGTTACGACCCCCGCGGAAGATCATATCGATGGATATTGTTGTTGTAGCCAAGCGGAATCGAAGATCGACCTCCACACGTGTGACATCTATGGTTGCAGCGGCCATTGGTAAAACGATATCTGCCACTACTGTTCATGGAAGGCTACACAGGAATGGTCTGTACGCCCGGGTACCACGAGTTTGTGTTCCTTTATCCGTCCAATCCAGAGGGGCACGGTTACAGTGGTTCCGCCAGCATGTGAATTGGACTATATCTGAATAAACCTCCCATATTCCGAAAGGTTTGAACTTTTCCTATTATAAAGTATATTATTGAACATCTTCCACTAAACCAGAAATAATATTAAAACACTATATTTATTTCAAAAAACATGAAAATCATGTAAACAATACAATATTATTACAATATTATGGAATATCGTCTTCTACTTCACAATAATCCTTGAATGTTGTATCACAAATCAATTGTTTTTTGAAATTTAATGTAGTGTCTTAACATTTATTTCTGGTATAGTGGAAGATGTTTAATAATGGACTACGTTTGATTGGGGTAACGTTGTGTTCACAGATGAGTCCAGATTTGCCCTACAACCCAATGATAAGCGTGTAAGGGTCTGGAGGAAACAAGGCACACTCAATCGGTTCAGAACGTCACCGAACATGACGAATTCCTCAGTGGAAGCATCATGGTCTGGGCAGGGATTTCATTGGGATATCGCACCGACCTGCACATCTCCATGCGAGGTTCTATGACGGCTGTACGATATCGAGATGAAGTCCTAGACCCCTGTACACTGTCCCCATAGAGCTACCTTCGTTGACGACTTTCTGCAGAGTGAGGGGATTGCGGGTATGGAGTGTAATTTGTAATTTAACATTTTGCTTACTGAATGACACAGAGAATAACGTTTTTAAAATATACGTTTTTATAATATATAATAATAATAGCCGGGTTCCGTCGCTTAACTCTGGAACCCTTGCCTATATAGCATTAACAAAACAAACTTGATTTATTTAGCAAAATAATATTGAGATCGTCGGAGAATATACGACTTCCCAGCCAGTTGTGGCTTCTTCGGATAACTCAGATGTATTGCGGGTTGGCGCCACACACAAAAAATTTAAAGCAAAAAATCACATTTTTGCATGTATCTTGCAAACGCAGAAACGTTTGTGAATGACTGATACAGCGTTCGATAGAACTTTCAAATACTAACATTTTCTCAATAGAATGTTCTCTTCCAACTTTTATATTTTTCGTTTAAATTGAGAAAATATCAAAACTTGACCCTTTAAAAGGCGACATCTTGGAATCAAAAAAATTTTTTTCGAAAGATTTTTGTAGCATTTTGTTTGTCTTCAAAAGATCTACATTTTATCCATTTGCGTGACCAATCTATCTCTTATAGCTTGGTCACAAAATTGGAAAAACTTACAGTCTTTTGACTGACAGAATAACGTTTTATAATTTAAGATTATTTGTCAATAATCGTAGTAGTTGGGTGAATCTATGGAAAACCTGTAATTCGTGTCACAGAGCATTAAATTGAAAATGATTGAAAATATTTGTCATTTTTCAAAATCACACATTGAAATACAAAATATACTATAGTTTAGTATATATATTTTTTTTTTAATTTTATGGAATTTCCAAAAAAAAAATTGTCCACAGAAGATGATTCGTCACTTCCGTGGACTGTCACAAGCTACAGTTGGATAGCTTCTAAAGATCCAAACTACTTTTTTTTAATATTTTTTAATATTTTTCAAATAATATATTTATTGTGAAATCAGAAAATACATAAATTTAACATAATATTGAGTGAAATTTTTTTCCGAATTATCAGTAAAATTTTTTGGCAACCTCAAGTCTTGTCACAAGGTTTAGCCATCGCTTTTGTGGACATTCCTAACTTTCTAAAAAATCCACCCGATGCGCTAGTTGTTTTCCATTTCACTTTAAAACAAAAGTTTACACGGCGATTTTGGATTGGGAAGTGATTTTATTCGTCTGAGTCGCACATTTGTCAGGAAAATATTACCGTTTTATTCATTTTTCGTAATTTGCACAGCTCATCCCATCACTTCTGTGGTCTTGTTTAGAACCTATTTTTTCTAAGGAAAAATGATTATTTCTAGACATGATAATTGAAATGTGGTAAATTTAATTTTCTGAATGACTTGTGTTCCTAACCTCAAAATGAAAAGCACATGGTCAAGAAACATAAGTATTCGTCACTTCTGTGGACATTTGGGGTCCATGGAAGTATGATCATCAACAATAGCGGCTACTATGTTTTCCACGAAGACTTGTCTTTCACTTCCAGTCTTGTTAAATGCCAATAAGGATATTTATAATTATATATAAATATATATATAATATAATATATGATGTATGTAATCTGGGGGCACGGCAGTGCCCCCGCCAAAACGAGCCGAAGGCAGGAAGCGCACTACGTATCTTTTCTGGAAGTGTTTCGTCGTATTTTCGAACCCTCATAGCTTCGGCCTGGATAATACTAGAGAGCTCAAATTTTCAGGATGAGATGCAGTTAGCAGACTAATGAAATACGCTAAGTTTCATTTATTTAGCTTTTATACTTTGGATTTTATTAATACCTAAAATATATCGATTCCGTCACTCACTCAGTGACTGACTGACTCATGATCATCAAAACCTCTAGGGTACTTCCTGAAGTCCTAGAAAGCTGAAATTTGGTATGCAGGCTAGGTTTAGCACACAAACAACAAAAAAATTAAGAAATCCGTAACTTTCACATTCCAACCCCTCATAAAGGGGGGGGGGGGTCTGGTTATGTATTATCGAACCCTCATAGCTTCGGCCTGGATAATACTACAGAGCTCAAATTTTCAGGATAAGATGCAGTTACCATACTAATGAAATGCGCTAAGTTTCATTTATCTAGCTTTTATACTTTGGATTTTATTAAGATCTGAAATACGTCGTACCCTCAATGCTTCGGCCTAAATAATACTGTGTAATAAATGTGATTTCTTACAAAAGTGCAAACAGCTTGTATATACAAGTTGACCAATAGAAAAACAGAAAAGTAGGGTATTGAAAAAAAAATCCATTTCCTAAATAATCTTAAAACTAAATTTAGCTGTAATAGATAATCCCACTCAAAACCTTTCATGTAAAATAAGTTGCCAAGACTCGCATGCTCATAACGCTTTCACTGTTAAAAAGTTATCAGATCTCATCCTACAAAAAGAAATGAAATCCCACCCAAAACATTTCATGTAAAATAAGTTGCCAAGACTCACGCTAATAATGCTTTCACTGTTAAAAAGATATGAGATCTCATGCCAAGCCCCTCGCTCTACATGCCTAACTCTAAAAACCCTACTATCTTGGTCAAAAAGTATGCCTTGGCATACTCCATATCCTTTACATAACTCCATGGGATTGTCTGTGCGACAGCCACGAAACGGCCAAGCAATACTTTTCGACCAAGATATAGAGTTTTTAGAGTTAGGGCTTGTAGTGTTAGGCGTTGTGGAGTTAGGGGCTTGGCTCTACATGAGATCTCATATCTTTTTAACAGTTTGAAAGCATTATGAGCGTGTGAGTCTTGGCAACTTATCTTTCATGAAATGTTTTGGGTGGGATTATATATTTACATTTTTATGGACGTTTAAGATTGACAGTCTGATTCATTTTTATTGTACATGATTTCCTCTTTTGTTAAAAAGTTCTTTTAATTCATAAATTATAGTCTTCTGTTTATTTATTTCATAGTTTTTTTCCACGTAAATTCACTATTTCGAATATAATTGATATTAAAATTCGACATCGTTATCAACACAAGTCACTTCTGTGGACTTAGGCTTACCATCACTTTTTTTTTTTTTTTAAATAACCAAAATGCGTTGACCTGAACCACATATATTTTTGACTGAAATTGCAGGTTTTCTGTAGATTCACCCAGTTAAGAAAATTATTAGCATATGTAAACAATGTACTTGCAATTGTACACTCTCAAAGGATTAATCCAAGTGTGGGTTTATTAAATTTTGATTAATGTTGTGTTTCTTGGCAACCTACGAAAGAAGTAAATTTCAAAGTTGTTGAAACATTACAGCAGGAATAATCAATTAAATTGATATAAAAGGAAATAGAAATCCAATAACAATTAATTAATAAAATTGTGTTTTGTTTTTGATCTCTATTTAGAATTCTGAAAACGAGAGTAATTTTGAATTTAAAACCACCAAACGTACTGCCTATTTCATTAAGAATATTTTAGAAACAATGGAATTTTCTTGAGGTTGTCAGCACAAGAAATGGCTAGAAGTAAAAATTTAAATACGAATACGCCTGTTCCTTTTCATTCTATATAAATCAAGTCCTGTAAAAAGAAAGAATGTGTTTTATATTTACCGACATGGCGCTTTTTCTTCTAGTATTGAATCGTAGCAGTTACTTCTACACTGGGCTACAGTAAATGCATCAGAGCAGGGTTTATTCTTTCGAAAAAGATACTGAACCTGGAATGAGAACAACTTAACATAATAAACACATTGATACTGTTACTATACTACGAGGGCTGTAAATAAAGTAGTGGCAACGTATGCCAGACACGCGCAGGAGATCGGGCATGCGCACATAGAAGATGGGAGCGGTCAGGTGGCATTGATATCAATGTGTAGTGTGCAGGTGACAGGCATCCAGTTGGGAGTATTGTTGCTGTGTGGCGTTGAAGTAAATAGTGTCGATTTCACCGCTCAAAAGCATGTTTATAAAAGGTGAACAGCGTTCATGGATTAAAGTCGAGGATGACCCTGGCAAAACTGCATCAGATTGTTATCAAGGATTATGTGAAGCCTGTGGCGAGACGGTTGCACGATGGGGCAAGGCGTTTCGTGCGGCTCGGAATGAGACTGAGGATTTGCACCGCACAGGTCGGCCGTCCATTCCTCAAGAGCATTCCCCAACATTGACATCGTGAGTGGTCTCGTTTCCGTCGACCATCGCTGAACTGCCCGGGAATTATCCAGAGAGGTTGGGCTCAGTCATCAAACGGTGTGGCACAGACTGACGAAACGTCTTAACATGAGGAAAATTGCGTCCCATTGGGTTCCACATGGACTCACCGACGTAAAGAAATGGACCGGTATGCACTAGCAGGCATCCACCTGGACAGATACCGCAACGAAGAAGACGCTTTTCTGCAGCGTATTGTCGTATTGATGAGACGTTGGCACGAGCCTGAATTAAAGCGTCAATCGAATGAATGGCATCACCCAGGTTCGCCATGTCCACAGAACTTTCGACAGGAACCCAGTCGGGTGAAGCTTATGCTGATTGTGCCCTACGACTACGAGGGTGATATTCTTAGGCATGCTGTGCCTAAGGGACAAACCGTGACCAGTGAATACTACTGCCGATTTCTGGAGCGACATCTGCGTTCGGCTATGCGGCGCAAACGTCCACGTTTCTTGCGAGACGATCACCCTATCGTGTTGCATGACAACGCAGTTGCCATGTCTCACACAATGTCCAGCTCTTATTTCAACGGTGGATTGGAAGATATTGGAACACCCTCCGTTCTCACCAGATATGAGTCCTTGCGACCTGTTTCCGAAGATGAAGGAACCCCTCCGAGGCCGCCGATTTCCTGACGTGGCATCTGTACTCTGCGCAGTAGAGCGCTCGTTGCCGTCATCAACAGAGAACGCCTTCCCTACGGCTTCTTAAAATTTGGCAAAAGGTTTTAGATTTTGCGGGTGACTATATTGAAGTAATGTAATGCAATTTGTACGTGTTAGTTCATTAAATATTGTGTTGTATCAATGTTGCCACTACTTTATTTAACCCTCGTACATTGTTATACTATCAGATATATTACTTCGATGTCATCGTTCCATATGTTACCAATAAAAAATCAAATTATCTTATACATTGATGAGCGTGAAACCGGTAGCTTCACAATCAATGGTATCTTCATAGCAATTAGGATCAGCTGCGCGATTGAGAGGAACCTCCGTACGATACAAAGAGATATTGTACTGCATCTCTTCATCGGATATTACACCGAGCTAATGCACATTCCATGAAAAAATAATACGAAAATTTGGCTGGTTTGCATCGAAATTCCTCTTCGTAATGTCGAAAGATAAATACCCTGTACCTCTTGTTCCATATTAATATGAAACTTCACCAAATATCAATATTGCTATATCTCACAGAAAGTACCAAAAAGCATTGCTTCTTCAGGCGTAGTTCGTACAAAGCAAATAAAACAAACATAGGGTGCTTTTACAAACAAATACAGCCAATGTTTATCATTGAAAAGCTTCATTAGCCCTATTGCCTATATTTGTTTGTTAAATTACCCTTTTTTTTTTCTATTTGCTTTATGAATTGTGCCTGAAGAAACAGAAAAAGCTACTTTCTGTGTAATACAGCAATGTTTGGTGATGAATTTGTGTTCCTTGTGTTTCCTGTATCAAACTTATGTGCTTCATATATTTATTTAATACAAAGCTATTTTAATTTCAATATTACATACTGTATTATATGTTTTCATTCTCTTTACCCACATTATTTTATATTTAAGTTTTAATATGTCAGTAACTTTAGTATATTTTAAATATTTCTTTTTAACCTATTTTCGTAGGGATTTGAAGCTTATCATTCAGTGTATATGTGTGTCGATCTAATAACGTTTGAATCGCTTATATCATTTAGTATGTAAGAAATAAAGACAAGCTAATTCTTTATAGATGAGATAACTCTTTATAGACGAGCTAAGTCTTTATAGAGGAGCTAATTCCTTACCATCAGCTAAATTTTAAAAATAGATATAGAGAAGCTCTATGAAAGAGCAAATAGATTTTATTATAAGCAAATACAAATAAATTTTCCAGGATGTAGCAGTTAATATAGGCAACGCCTACGCAAACGTGTTTACAACAAAATTGAAAAACTAAAACTAAAAACTACGAAAAGAAAACCACCATGTTTAGGAAATAATCTTAATGCTGTGTTCTAATTTTTTTTTTATTTTTAATAATAAAGATACAACGGGCATATGGCCAGTTATAGTAAGTAGGATAAAAAACAAAACATGTACATAGAAAAATAATAAGGAGAGAATAAGGTATAAGTTACTATATCTATAAAGATAGATATTTGAGTCTTAGGGGCAGAGAAAGTGAGTGGAAAACTTTTTACTACGATTAGTACATGAAGAGTGTAAAAAGTGATCTGTTCCTAGTGCGAGTGATGGTGACATTGAAATTTATTTCCACATGCCGAGTGGGATTAAGGATTTTATTATTTAGAAGATTAGAAAACTTTTTTTTTGTTATTTTTAATAAGTGTAATATGAGTTTGTTTGTAAGAGACTCAAACTATTACTGCGTACTTAAATGGGAGCACACAAAGGAGTTATTAAGAAAAATGAGAGTAGATATTTTACGAAAGATTTTGTCTTGATGAATCACAAATTATAGAACTGTATTGGCTTTATTTTTAATGAATTCAACGGGAAAATTGAAACAGAGGTTAGAAGAGAAGATAACTCCAAGATTTTGATTGCTTTATAAGGCTTTATTGCCTTAATGTTTATTGAATTTAATTACTCTTTGTTGAGAATGAATCGATAGAACATTTAGGAATATTGATTTGCAGCTTATTTGTGATAGACCAACTGTAGAGATTATCAATGTCTTTTCGAAAATTGAGACAGTCATCAGTACTCGTTGTAAACGATTTTTTTTAGTCTTTTGTTTATTTGTGCCCTTTCACTTCCATTTCTTTATTTTCCGCCATCTTTCTCACTGTTTTACTCTTATTTTTAATTTTTTGTGAATTCCTTTTGTATTAGACTTTGTTTCATCATTCGTGTTTATCTTTTCTCTGGTGGTCTTTTTTTTTTCGTTTCCTTTAGTTGACCTGTTGTCCCCTTATTTCTCTTTGCTGCTCTGTTTATTTGAGAGCTTCCTTTTGCTTTCTTTACATAGTCTTTGGCCTGTCAATCACTTCTCTCTTCGTAGCTTACCCGTCTCTTAGTCGCCTGTCCCGTTATTGGTTAATTTTTGTGTGTTTTGGTGACGTAGTCAGGTATTCTTTTCAATTTTGTTTTTCAGGGAGAAAAATAATTGAAGTTTTTTTTCGTTTAATTGACTTTTATTTTTATCTTTAATATTCTCACAAAGAAAGACTGTCGAGAAGATACTTTCTATGTTTATTTAAGATAACTTGATGCTGATTTCGTTTTGAGAAGTTTCTCAAAAGTAAAGTTAATCTAATTTTCTTTCTTTAACGTGATACATTGTTTTTTGATTGCCATTGTTATCATGTTAGTTAGATGAAAGATTAGAAACTTTGTGCTTTCTCAGTGAGCCTTAAGCCCATTGCTTTGATTGTTTACTATGTATATTTACATTTAGCCTTACAGTAAAATTCAGTTATTAATCTTTACTTATCTTGGCTTTTATTTACTATTTATCCTTTAGCTTCTTATTATTATCTTTCGGTAATCCTAAACGAAATGGTAGCAGAACTGTTATTCATTCATTTTTTTATTTTGATTCATGGAATTATTTTAAGTAAAGTTCCCAAATGGTTAATTAAGGAAACATTTAATATATAATATTAATTTTTTTTTCGTGTCATCGTAATTTCTTAAATATTTTGCAATCATCTCCATAAATAGACTACGTCATTGTGAGTTAGTCAGAACATCTGGAACATCATTGATGTAAAAGGACGAAGGAAAGTGGACCCAGATTAGACCCTTGAAGTACTAGGGAGTTGCCTTCGAGAGGTATAAGGTGAGGACGACACTTTTCCTTGATTTCAGCATTATAAAAGTAAATTTTACATCATCTAAAGAAATGTTGTCTTATGAGATTTGAGAAAGTGTGAGTTTCAATCGTTAAAGAAGATTGATTGAGTGACTGAAAGTAGTCAGCAAAAGGCAGCAGCAATGGTTTCATTAGAAGTAAGTTTTTTATTTTGGTAATGTTGTATTTATTGTGTTAATGTTGTGTTAATAAGGTACTTAATGAAAATATCAGAAACAATTATTAATGCTGTCAATGCAATCTTAAACACATTGATATGCTAAAAACGAAAACACTATAATAAGATATCAAAAATATGAATAAAATAGAATAGAATATGTCGAGTATGTATAATACAATATGTGCTCTACAAAAATTGATCAGAAAGAGAACGAGAAATAAGTTAATATAAATGTAGACATGATCAAAACAACAATTGAAAATAATACCAATAGAAAAATAGTAAATAAATGACAGTAACAGAAAAAGTTGGAACAACGAGAAATAGTAAAAGAATATATATTCTGGAATATACATGTAATATACCAGGATGAATCCCTAAAAAAAAACTACATTATCTTCCAAATAAACTGGAGTGTGCACAGGAGAACATTACCTAATATTGCTAAAATTAAAATCAAGGAAGTATTACAACAAATAAAAAACAAGAAAATACCAGAAGAGGACCAAATCTACGTAGAAATATTAAAATTAGAAGATAACAAATTACTAGAATACATTTATTCTATTTTAGAAACTATTTAGTAATTATCTAAAGAAAGAATTCCACAAAATGGAACAATTAAGTTTAACATTAAAAGAAACGGAGTAAAAGAAGATATCAAAACCTACGGACCAATAATCCTCCTCTCAAGCTTTATAAAATTTTTACAAGAAGAAGTCAGTTTGTCAGAAGACAAACTAAACAAATCTAAACAAATTGAACACGATAAAAAAAGCTGAATTCCACCAAGGCTGTGACATAATAGACCATCTACTCACCATGAGACAGATAATAGAAAACCAAAGAAATTAAGAGACGACTATAAATACAGAGGGTTGATTCTCGTTAATTCGGTCGATTTCAAGGGCGCGCGCTATCTCGCACGTGCACGTGACGCAGCATTGTGGCGTTCGAATCAAAGGTCATTAGCCAGCAGTTGATTATCTGGTAGCTGGAATTGTGTTCCATTCTAAATATGCCGCCAAAATTCCCAAATTGGTAGGAGGGTGTATAGTTGCCCTTTCCGATGCTAAATATGCCGCTTCAAAAATTGTGAACATGTGCATACACCGAAATTTTCATGTTTGCAAGTTCACCGTCAATCGGGTAATAGCAGAAAGTCGTATAAGCCCATCAGCCAAGAGCGGGATAAGCCATAGGCCAGAAAACAACACCCACGACTGCCAGTAACTCCTAACGTTATTAAGAAAGTGAAGGCTGTGATTGTCGACGAGAACCCTAGCACCCAAAAGGTGGTGATACAGGCTGTAGGAGTTTCTCAGCCAACGGCTGCGCGGATAATTAGTATGATCTGCAATTAGAAAATCATCATTAAGCTCGCGTTCATCCTCTACTTCCTCGACACGGAAGACCTGCTGAGAGACCTGCTGAGAGGAAGACCAACAGCCGAAAGCTTTACGAGCACAATTTATCGGGAGAAAAATGGAAGTACGTCACTACTTTGGACGAGGCTGGGATCTACCTTAGTGATTCTAAGAAGCCAAAGGCAATATTTTATCGCCGTTTTGATACCAAAGGACGATCCGAGTGGTACAGCGAATGCAAAGGAAATGTTTCGAGAGAATTCAGATTGTTGCGGATTACAGCTACAGAAGAAAGTTGCCGCTGATGAACGTATCTGCGAAGGTCAAGATTAATGGTGCCTTTTGCCGAGAGCATGTCCTGAAACCCTTATATCGGGACGATATTCTCATACTGCACGACAGTGACAAAAGAGAGGTGTAGATTCATCTGGACAAGACGTCGAGCCATACAGCTAGAGCTATCCAGCTGTTAATGGCCAATATGGCGACTGAAACCGAAATACGAGCAATCCATACAATATGATTCCTGTAAAATCCCCCGATGCATCTCCAATGAACTTCTGCGATTCGGAGTACTTAAACGGGCTCTGGGAACACGACGATCAAAAACAGTAGAAGGGCTTTGGAAAGCTTGCAAAGTGAGTGGAACAAGATCCCCCTTGTCTATCTCCAATGCAGCCTTCTTTATTGGAAACTGCGATGCAGAGCCATTGACAGAATGCAGGGGCACCCCTTTGAACACAACTGGGGGTGGAAAAAGGGTTCTCCTAAGCATATGACGTGGTCAAAAACCGACCGAAAAAACATGAATCAAAAACCCTCCGTAGTCTTCGTCCAATATGAAAAACATTTGATTCTATCAAAATTCAATCAATACAAAAGCTATTCCAAGATCAAAAAGCCCACATCAATGTTATAGAAAATATTTATACAAATAACATAGCCGCAATAATCCTAAATAATAAGCAAAGAAGAACATAAATGGAAAGAGGTTAAAGACAAGATGTTCCTATTCATAGTATCACTTCATTAATATTTTTAAAATTTAGTTGGAATTTAAAATTAACAAGCAGAAGAATGCTCCACTTAAGATATGGTCACTACATTGCAATAATCTCAAAGAGCTTATGAAAGTAATATGAAAGGGTTAATGATATAAACAATGGAAACAAACTATAGTACTAAAAATAAAGAAGGAAAACACAAACAAGCAGACTTCCAGTTAGAAAGAGAACTAACCGAAATAATAGAATCATTCAACTACTTAGAACATCTGCTCAATATAAATGAGACATGAGAGGAGAAATTAGTAGGAAAATACAGTTACAGTTAAAAGGACCGCTTTTCAAAAACTATATTCCCACTAAAATCTTTGACAGATGCATTTTACCAGTAGTAATATGTGGGAACGAAACATGGTGTCTAACAAAGAAGATCTCTTAAAAAAATCAGATAACACCAAGAAAAATGGAACATGAGGATAAAAAAATAGGAAAAATAATATAAATATATTACTATAGTACTCTTGTAATTTCTAACTGGTTTCGGCAGTAATTGCTAAAGAATCATTTACCAACTTTTTATCAACCAATTAAATGCTAGGAAATTTATTTTAAAGGTTTCTAGAGAAAAACTAAATTCTAACTTTTAAATCTACTAATCTTTCAAAGCCGCAATTTCTGTTGATATTATTATTAAGTAGATCAATACAATGATTACCTACTTTATTTAATTTCTTATCACGCACCCAATAAAATAGTTACTTAAATGCAATTGCAAATAGAAGACTTTGCTGAGAAGAGTTAAAACTCTTAAATGTTACTGAACAATGGCTAAACCACACAACCTCATAAGAAGACAATTAAAAGAAATAAGTTCATTAAGATCTTCAGCAGGTTATACTTTCCTTGATCATTAACTAAATCAAGAAATCAAGGAAATAAATGCCTTGAAAATAAGGGAGACTACTGTCAATTACAAAATTGCCTTAGTTTCAGAATATTGTCAGATAGATGGTCAACGTCTTCTGTATATAATCATATGGTTTGAAGCTAAAGGAGAACGGAAGAGAGAAATACCACTCAAAAGATATAACCATCTGTTAAATCCTAGGACCCAACAGACTTACCTATGTTAGCCCTGGAGTTTGGGATGATAAGTTTTGATAACAATGTTGAGATATTTATGTTCGATTCAATGATTTCCTTTAAAGATTTTCAATGTTAATTGAAATTAATTTATATTAGTTCTTGTTGTAAAAAATAAATAAAATTGAACCAATTTTTCATTTAATCGATTAAGCAAAATTACACTTTGATCTTAATAATTTTAGTTACAATTTTGCTGATTATAAACTATGCTCTTGACTCCTGTCAATGAACGAATCAAAAAAGAACTAATTGTTGTTTTTGTACCACTTTTCATTTGAAAATTTCACAGAAATTTACGCCGACTATTGATTCCAACTATGATCTAATTAAACTTAATCTAATAAAATATTAGATCAAGGTAACTTAAATCGTCCTTTCGTTTTGTATTAAAGGTTTTTGACAATATAATTTCAGGTTTTTACTTTTTCTCATTAATTTAACAATCAACTAGTTTGTGAAATTATTTATATAAACCACTTTATTTTTGTAACAAATAAAAAAAGAATAACTATGTTTTATAATAAATTTATAAATAATATTTAAAAACGATTACTGTTACGTATTTATTTCATCCTTCCTTTATTACTATACCTAATTTTAAAATATTATAAAAATCCCACTTGCTCTTAAAGAAAAAAAATGTTTTTGCTTTCAGTCAATCGGTTTCTACTTATTCAAGTTCAAAAGAGTAAAGTCTTGAGAACAAAATATTAAATAAAGTAAACGTTGTGATACAATGGAAATGGAACCAAAAATGATAACTGCAAGAAAGTTAAAAAGTACTGAAAGAAAAGTTTTGTATCGAAATTTACCTTCCGGATATTGAGAACCGTAGCTCCAAAATTTCCTATTTGTGTTGGAATAAAAATACTGGGATCCAAAGTTCTGGGATCATCTTCTCGATTATGAATATATATCTAAAAACAGGTAAAAACATATCAGGTAAAATAAAAAGAAGATTAAAACAATTTAATAGAAAAACAATGCACGCTTTATTGAATATTAATGTTTACTTTTGAAGATGATTAAACATTATGAATTTAGAAAAAAAAATATAGAAAAATAGGTTCTTTTAAAACAATGCTTTTTTTTTTCTAAAAACTTATCTCATCAATGTGCTGTATATCACAATCAGTATGTCAGTTTCATTTACATGAAAATATTACTTATAAAGAATGTAGTTTTTTCTAATTATTTAAATATCAATTACAAAAATATTTTTAATCTTACACTGTAGGGAAAAATAGTTGATGTTCCTGGCAACTTGAAAATATAACGAGCAGCTATAAAAGTATTAGCGAATTTAGTGGGCTCGCCTGAAAAAGTAAAATAAAAATTTTGTTTTTACAAAAGTAGGAAATATTTCATTTTTATAAACGAAACGGTACATTAGTAATATTAATATGTTACAGCAGTAGTTTGGACTGTTTGACTGTTTTCACCAGACTGATATTGCTTAGATATATTTGAGATAAGTAAATTTTAACAATACAAACTATTGTAGGGATTTTCCTATTGGTTTCATTGGGTGAATTTCTTCTGAGAGCGGAGAAACGTTTGGTGGAATGTGAATGTGCATTTAAGTGTACGGACGGTCAGGGTGATAGAAGAGAAATAAGGAGTTAGGAGCTGAAAGGTAATAGAAGAGAAGAAGGTGAATTTCAGGTTGGTAAAGAGAAAAAAAGAAAGTTACGAAAATAAAGAATTCATAAAATTAAATCGGATAAAAGTGATTAAATATATATATTTACATACATATGCAGGCATAATTATTATGCAGGCAATCATTATACATATGCAGCCCCTATGGAGAGTTCTAATATTTAGGGGCAACACATTTTTTAATGTTGGATATTGGTAGAAATTGGTTGTAGGAATTGTATTTAATTATAAAATACGACTCGTAACACATTCTGAGGATTTTTTTCATACTCTAATATTACTGTCAAAGATATGATTCGAAATCCATAAATGGTTGGTGACATTATTACGGAATTCGGCTACGACCACTACGACCAAATAACGGAGTTTGGAAGACGATGCGCCAACTGACTACTCAGGCTGGATGGACCAACCGACGAATCTCTCGGCATCTGGATTGAAGCGCTGCGGCAATTACACGACGCTGGCAGGAATGGGTTCTGAACGGCAGGTTTCAACTACAAGAAGGCAGTGAATGACTAAGGTAGATGACAGAACGGGAAGATAGAGCGATTTTCAGAGCAGCACCTCTCTATGAACAACCTAACGTGTATAACATCAATACTGACGTGACCACCCGGACCATCAGCAGAAGCCTACGAGAGCAGAATCTACATACACGGCACCCATTACGCCGTCTACCTCTGACTAGTATGTAACATCAAGAGCATTTGCAGATGTGCAGGGCACGATCAATTGTTCTGATTGGGGACGAATTGTATTCAGTGATGAGCCCCATTTTGAACTGAGCCCAGACGACCAGCACAGATGCGTCTGGTGACGGTCTGGACATCTTCAGGATCCCGCTCTACTGTCGCACGCCACTCGCCTCGACATTTCGGGTTGCCATTTCGTTCGATAGCCGGACCCTCTTATTAGTCCTCCTTGACACTCTCAAAGTACAACGGTACGTTGCCGAAATTCTACGACCCGTTGTAGCCTTTCCTTTCCCGGCACGCCGGGCTTACTTTTGAGCAAGATAACGCTCGGTCCCACATGGTGCGCCTATCCATTGATTGTCTTAGTGGTTGCGACACACTTTCTTGGACTGCCAGTTCGCCAGATATCTCTCTCTCTTACTGAGAACATTTGGAATATTATGGGCCTGCAAACAGCTTAGAATGTCGACAAACTAGCCCGCCAATTAGAGGCTGTTGGGCAAGAAATCCCGTAGAACACCATCCGCCAGTTGTATAAATCAATGCCACGTCGGGAAACAGCTGGTATCCAGACTAGAAGTGGACAAACATCTTACTGATCTGCTCACTTTGTGTAGCTCTTTTTGCTCAATAAATCATTCAGTTCTGAAATTTTACTCATTTCAATTTCTGTGTATGTACAATACACGTTCCAAATTTTGTCTTAGTTGCCTAATTCCTTCTTGGTGCGTCGATGTTTTTTGTCAAAGAGTGTACATTGATATGTATAGATATTGTGTAGACAATCACGTGGCTATTTCGAATTGGACGATTCCTTAGTTGAAAGAAAATAATTTTAAAAAGTTTAATTAAATAAAATTCTTACTTTATTGCAGGTAAAAATAAAATTATTATTTTATTACACGTAAAAACGCACAGATCACGAATTTATAAAGAATAAAATAAAAAGAAAATAAATTACGAACACTAGATCCAGGTCAATCATTTACCAGGTCAATGAATATAAATACTCCCTCCAACGGTAGATATCACCCCATTTCATGGAATCCTTACACCCGTTTTCAAGATAAAATATCGAATAATTTTTCACTTTGTAATATATGATTAATTGACTGATTGATGTGAGCTGCTTATAAGTGAACAGCTGCGGTCTCCGTAGCCCCCATTCCGTGATTGTGGTATTCATGCCGTCATCGAGGCACCTTCCGCGGCAGAAGACCGGCAAAGCCGTGGGTTTCCATGGTTTTTTTGAAGAATAAAATTAGCTCTTGCTATGAAATGTTCATCATTTATAATAAAAATTAAGTAAGATTTCCTTCTGTTTACAAAATCGTACAATACACTTTTGAGTCTTTTTTTTTTTTTAAATAAAAGGCACAAACTTTCCATTGAACTTCCATTCGAACGAAAAGGAGAGTGTTTCAAGATATATTCCAAAAATAAATAAATTAAGTAAATGGTGATTTTTACCCCTTTCGGGGAAGTGGAATACTCCAAGTTGAAAGGGAAAAGTTTTAAATATTATTATTAAGAAAAATTATTATTTTATTACAATTATTATTTTACTACAAGTAGAAAACCATAGAACACGAATTTATTAAATAAATAATAAATAAGTAAATCAAAGAAACAAATTGCAGAACTTCCATTGAAATACAGCTCAGATCTAGCTAAATCGCTTTATCGCATCCGAAAACGATAGACATCTCAGTTTCATCAACATCCTTAGGCAAACATTGTGTATAGAGATCAAACAAACGTCCTCTTTTCCGTAATATGTACCTTATGATTCATAAAGTATTGGAAATACTCACTACACTTTGTTTTTATTTATTCCCCCCCCCTCCAGGGGCTCCTTCATGTTTGAAATAAACTCAACGGACTCACTACAATTTGTTTTATTTATCCCCCCCCCCCCGGGGGCTCCTTGTGTTCGAAATAAACCCAATGGAGTTAATACTCCATTTAACTTAGCCTATTCTAATCTCGCTTCCCTTTCCTTGCTCTTCCCGGTTGTGAAGGGTGCTAACTAGACCCTTTTTATTTCATCGGGGCAGAAAAAAGGCTAAAATTGAGACCCTATCATCCGACTCAGAATCGCACGTTCGATCCGGAAATCCATGCCCTATTTTACCTTTTTTTACATCGAATTTGACAAAAATATTCGATGTTCGTTCTTTACAGGCTTATTTTTCCAGTACTTTATGAATCATCCTAATTGAACGCGTTCAGGTAAATCTTGTTGGAAAAATCTTCATTATTGAAGTTATAGAAATTGAAGTTAAATTATAGAATTTTGAAAGTTGGCATATATTTTTGTGTGAAAAATTTTTGTTTACAAAATAACTCGTTCTGGTTTGTACACCTAAAGCACATTGTTGTAGGAGTCTACAGCCGTCGGCGAAGTTCCGTTATGGGCTCTGAGAATAATAAGTCACGAACCTAAGGAAGAGTTAAAGCAAAGGACAAGTCGGAGAATTGTTAGCCAGGCACGGCAAAAAGGTGGCAGTGGAATTCTGTCTATGGCAGAAATTAGGAATCGTCCAGGGATTGCCTCAAGAGAACACAACGACGGTCGAGATTATCACGAGATAGGATCTGGAAAGTAAAGCAAGGATCAAAATAAAATTTTATAACTTTCCCCTTCGACGAATTCTGTATTTTGGAAGTTTTATTGTATCGGGTCGCCGTATTAAAACAGAAGGTGTTTGGAGCGCGATAGGCAAAACACTGTTGGGTTCAAAACGACCAAATTTCATGAGATGCTAATCAGACCTTGGGATTCTGATGTCGAAAAAAAAACAAAAAAAAAAAACTTTTTACTGCCTAATGTCGAGACTGGGGAAGAAAAGTGGCGCTGTTTGATGAGCTAATAGAAAAGAAAACAAAAGTGTACAGTTGACAATATATTTTATTCTTAGTCTCTTACACATACGGTTCAATAGGTCGTTCTTGTTAAACGTTGTCAAACGTTGTCACATTGTTAAAAGCTGCGTTCTATGGATCGTAGATTCTACTGCGGACAGCAGTGTTCGGTCCTTCAATGTTGCACAACTATCAACGTGTCCTTGATAAACCCCACAAGTAACCCCACAACGATAAATCAAATGGCGTGAGATCATGCGAACGTGCGGGCCACGTCGTCGGTGAAATGTTGACGTAGGATTTGCTACTCCATCCTGCATGAACGCTCAAGACATCCATGCTGTTGAAATTCTGGAATAACGAAATTTCGCGACATCTGTTGATTCCGCGTTTCTGGCGAAATTCGGAATTAATTTTTTTTTCCGAAAACGTAATTCCATGGTCTGAATAGAATATACACCAACTTTGGTCGTTTTTGATACAACAGTTTTTTTTGCCTATCGTGCTCCAAAGACCTCCTGTTTAATTATGGCCACCCGATACTTAACTTTTTACTTGTTTGAAATCATTTTTTGTTTCGTTTTGATGTGGTGTTTTAGAGGGTCTTAGTGACACGTTGAAATTCTGGAATTGGGAAATAATAGGATTAGTCAGAATTTTGTTCATTAAATTTACTGCGGTAAATTTTTCTTTATTACATTAATGAATAAGTGTGTGGGTTTTTTGAAAATATATTAAATTTATAAGTAAAGTTTAACGTGCAGATAATTAATTACTTCCATAACTGCACCATCAGGCACCAATTTAATGAAAAAAAATTATTCATGCTCCAATTTTGTTATTCACGGTGAATTTTTACAGCTGCTTCACCATTATAATGGATCATCAGCCAAATTTACTCCTAAATGACAAGATGAGAAGCATGAAAAGCTATGGAACCCACAACCGCACCCAGCAGTAGGTTCCGACAAATAACGAATGAGAAAAAGAAATTGCTTGTAAACTCACAGGATTTCGAAGAATGATCCCCTAACATATAATCTATTGGTTATCATAAATTGCATAAATACATATGATTAAGATTTTTGTAATAATGATAAATCACTCATGTTTATTCAAACGAATGTGTTAATAATATTCATTTGTGTTTCTTTATGCTTAATGTTAATGTTACGTTTCATGTTTTTTGAAGTTATTTTTTATATTTTAAATTGTTATTGTAGAGAAATAAGAAAGTTTTCTCTTTTATTCTTAAGTTTTGTTTTTGTTTATTTATATTGTATCCAGAAGAAGTCCTTGGTATAAATAGGACGAAATATTGATTATCATTCGAAGTGTAGGAGTTTGTTTTTCTTAATCGTATGTATTTATGATCCTCTAACCTTCAGGTACGTGTGTCGCTTTCTGATTAAAGAAAGTGCACACAAACAGCTATGAATAATTATAATTAGCAATGTTTAACGTTCATATAATTTGTTTCTGTAACCGGAAACTCCCATCACGAATTAATTTAGAGGAAAAAGAAATTATTCATGCTCTAATTTTGTCGTTGACGGTGAATTTTGAAATTAGAGCATGTAGATTTGGTGTGTGTTTAAATTGGTGCATAATGGGAGTTTCGTTGTTATAGAAATATATCGATGGCTTAGCGCAAAAGTAGCGAATATCCATAAGCTTAAGCATGGATATTCGCTATTTTTGCGCTAAGCCATCGATATTATCTTAGTTTTTCCTTATTTTAAAGGTGTTTCTTCTAAAGACAGCCCGAGAACAATCCAAACATTTTAATTTTTCTTTTCCTCAACTCGACCCCAACGTAAAACTAAAACACGAAAGCAGTCCTGGCTGCTCTTTTTATTTATTTTTTATAAAAATATCGGAAGGAAGTGTAGACTCTGATGATTCATAAGAGAGAAGGCTGGCATCAGATGTCAGGTCCTGACGGTTCACTGCTGTAAATTATTAAGAAACAACGAGAGCCGTTTCAGATAATGTTACTGAGTTCCAAAATCCACTCTACACTTGAGAGAAGATCGATCCAAACCTCATTTGTTTTAAATTTCCAAAAAGGCATCTGTTTCTATTCTATTTGTTGAGAAACAAATCTGTACATCTCACTGTAAATCGATTGAGTTCATTCGTATATTTATTTGAGTATTAGTGGCCGACGTTTTAAAAACGTATATTTGATTGAGGATTTTTTTGATAACAGCGACAAACTTTCAAGATTAAGATTTTACTTTTTGTTTTTAACAAAAATGTTTTTATACTTTTTTTATCTACCAATAAAAAAAGAAAATTCCTGACTCACTCACTCACTGACTAACTCATCAACGCCCAGCCCAAACTGTTGGACCTACAAAGCTGAAATGTTGCACAGAGGTTCCCTTTATGATGTAGACAAGGAATAAGGCCGGATTTTCGAAATTCCCACTGGATAGGGAATAAAGAGGATTTACATTTTCGCTGTAAAGTTGCCTTATCGAAATGTAGGTGTGTGGCGTCAACCCGCAATACATCTCAGTTATCCGGAGAAGGCAACAACGGACAGGGAACTCGCATATTTTCCGATTTCGATATTAATTTGCTGAAGTTGTTGTTTTATGCTATGTGTGCAAGGGTACCCGGCTAGTATTCCTATAATTCTCTTCCAGAAATGCTGAATCAAACGCTTTGTACAAATATTTATAAACTAAAACGTATTAAATACCAGTACATCATCTACATTTATTATAAAATATTATAATCTTTTCTATATCTAATAAATGATTAAAATAAAGAGGTTGAATTGTCATTAATCTCTATGAGAAAGTTTAATTTTACATTTTGGAAAATACTTACTTAAATGCACGGATAAGCATCTTCCTTCAGTAGTGAGAGTTTCGTAAGTAGAGTATTTTGGAGCCTGATTTCTCTGAAATAATAATAGTATTATAAACACTCCAGGATTAAATATAATATCATTTTTAAAATATTAAACCTTCGAAATATCACCATTTTCAAGCAATAATGAGTAGACTGTCGAGAATCTGGGGGCACGGTAGTGCCCCCGCCAAGACGAGCCGAAGGCAGGAAGGGCACTACGTACCTTTACTGGAAGTGTTTCGTCGTATTTTCGAACCCTTATAGCTTCGGCCTGGATAATACTAGAGAGCTCAAATTTTCAGGATAAGATGCAGTAAGCAGACTAATGAAATACGCTAAGTTTCATTTATTTAGCTTTTATACTTTGGATTTTATTAATACCTAAAATACGTCGATTTCGTCACTGACTCACTCACTCATGATCATCAAAACCTCTAGGGTACTTCCTGAAGTCCTAGAAAGCTGAAATTTGATATGCAGGCTAGGATTAGCACACAAACAACAAAAAAATTACGAAATCCGTAACTTTCACCTTCCAACCCCTCAAAAGGGGTGGGTCTGGTTATGTATTATCGAACCCTCATAGCTTCGGCCTGGATAATACTAGAGAGCTCAAATTTTCAGGATAAGATGCAGTTACCATACTAATGAAATACGCTAAGTTTCATTTATCTAGCTTTTATACTTTGGATTTTATTAAGATCTGAAATGCGTCGTACCCTCAATGCTTCGGCCTAAATAATACTGTGTTATAATGTGATTTCTTACAAAAGTGCAAACAGCTTGTATATACAAGTTGACCAATAGAAAAACAGAAAAGTAGGGTATTGAAAAAAAATCCATTTTTTAAATAATCTTAAAACTAAATTTAGTTGTAATAGATAATCCCACTCAAAACATTTCATGTAAAATAAGTTGCCAAGACTCACATGCTCATAACGCTTTCACTGTTAAAAAGTTATCAGATCTCATCTTACAAAAAGAAATGAAATCCCACCCAAAACATTTCATGTAAAATAAGGGGTTGCCAAGACTCACATGCTCATAACGCTTTCACTGTTAAAAAGTTATCAGATCTCATCCTACAAAAAGAAATGAAATCCCACCCAAAACACTTCGTGTAAAATAAGTTGCCAAGACTCACATGCTCATAATGCTTTCACTGTTAAAAAGATATGAGATCTCATGTAGAGCCAAGCCCCTAACTCTACGAGGCCTAACTCTACAAGCCCTAACTCTAAAAACCTTATATCTTGGTCAAAAAGTATGGCTTGGCCGTTTCATGGAACTATTTCATCTCACCCAAAACATTTCATGTAAAATACGTTGCCAAGATGCTCATAACGCTTTCACTGTTAAAAAGTTATCAGATTTCATATAGTGCCAAGCCCCTCACTATACATGCCTAACTCTAAAAACCCTAATATCTTGGTCAAAAAGTGTGCCTTGGCATACTCCATATCCTTTACATAACTCCATGGGATTGTCTGTGTGACAGCCACGAAACGGCCAAGGCATACTTTTTGACCAAGATATAAGGTTTTTAGAGTTAGGGCTTGTAGAGTTAGGCCTCGTAGAGTTAGGGGCTTGGTTCTACATGAGATCTTATATCTTTTTAACAGTGAAAGCATTATGAGCATGTAAGTCTTGGCAACTTATTTTACACGAAGTGTTTTGGGTGGGATAGAATTTTGATAACTATACTTAATTCGTTCGTAGAAATCACAGAAAAGATTCCTGAAGTACAAAATCGTTTTCTACTTTTCTGTTCGTTCTTCAAAGGAAGGGAATCTAATGATTGCGAACTTTTTATGAGGAGATTACCTATCCAATTTTAAAGTTTCAACATTTAAAGTTTATTTAAAAGTTTCAACATTATATATGAAAATTAGTTTTTGAAAAAATATTTTTACAGTTTGGAAATAATCGAAAAGCATTTTATATTACCACTCATTTGGATTAAGATCAACTTCTTGCATTTTAACCTCTTTAAAGACTCACTGTTCAGAAATTGAACCATCACGTAAAACAACTTAAGTCTCCATGTCTATTTCTAATAATCCGTTCAATAATATACTAAAAAAAATATAAACCAAAAATTTGATAGTTTCGATTTATGGTTTTTATTTTTTTAAATTCAACTATGAGGAAAGTAAAGGAAATCTTGAAGTCAGGGAATAGATTATTATTTTATTTATTCAAAGAATCAGAAATGGGAGCTTTTTCAAGCTAAAATAATTTAAGAGAATTCTTTCGAAAATTTAGCCTGTTTTGAGCTGAAATGTAATTAATTCACTTATCTTATAAAAATGAAGAATAGGAGAATATGATTCATCCATATTTAAGCTGCCGTGTTTTAAATTTTAAGATTTTTAGTTGTATTTTTATCACTTACAGAACGATTCGAAATTAGACTTCCAAATCGTCCAAATGACTTCCGCCTTCCCTGGATTTTATTCTTATTTAATTACATCCCTGTATATTGTCATTGGATCTATATTTTTAAGTCATCTCAGTCCTCGATTAGTGAAATGTTAGGAGCCCTACCTATAGCGTTTCCATGGACCATTGTAGACCCTTATCTTTACGGATATATCTGTATCTATATTTGAATTGAAATTTACTTACAGAAGAATCAAGGTGGATCATGAATTCTTTAGTTACTCCTGAATCATTCCAGAATAACAAAATAGTTTGATCTTTCAGCTTCATCAGATCAGAAGGTTTGATTCCTTGCTCATCTTTTGTACTGATATTATACCGGACTGCATACAGAGCTTTGATATTATTCACAAAGTTCCAATACTGATAAGGCTTGTAAGGACACACTGTCAATACTGGAAAATACATTGTTTCATTTCTTTCAATAAGTAACTTCACATTAAGATCACCATTCAAAAAGCTATTGACTGTACCATATATTTGATAAGAACACACAGAAGCACAAGCAAAAATCACCACAACCCACAGTGTTTTCTTTAAAAGCGAACTTTTCTTATTAAAAATTCGATCACATCCAACGATTCCAATATTGACTGGATGCTCTGAGCCAATTTCTAATTGAAGTTCATTCATTGAAAGACGACTTCTTCTGGTGAAATATATTTCCTGGTAACCCACGCCATCTTTGGATTGCACAGAACCATCTTTCCAGAATAATTGACGAACCTACAAAAACATTGAAAAAAATTAGTAATTAAATTTTTTTAACGAATTCTAATTCTTATTGCTTGTAAAATGCGACATTATAATTAGCAAATTTTAATTCTACTTTCTTTAATTTAAAAAAAGTGATAAATTAATGTCCTAAAATGAATTTCATTTTGTAAAGTATCAAATCAACAAGTGTATGTACTATTAGTCAATATCGTTATCTTCCACAGGATTCATTTAAGTAAATTCGAGTAAATTAAAATGATTTATATTAGTGATGCTTAACTATCTATAACAAAACAACAGCGGAGAAGCATGGAATGAAGACTTGAAAGTCCGTTTAATAACGGAACAATATTATAACTTTTGCAATAAAAATCAATGCAATAGTGTCAAATGAAGCACAAACTTAATCAAATCTTGGATTAGAAAGATTTTCACAGCCCATTTTTGCCAAAATCAATTTCTTTACTGCATCAAATAGGGTAATTGTTTTCTTAGATAATTGAAATGAGCTGCTGGTGAAAAGTGATGTTTACATTCAAAACGTTTTTTTGGTATAGCTTTGAAAATAAAGGTATCGAACAAATGTATCAAATGATTTCAGTAGCGCAATGAGAATCAAAAGAGATTGAAAAAAGTTTTGTTTTATAAAACTTCTTTTATTATATCTAATTTCTCCATATTACACGATTTTTCGAAATATCTAATCGGCTTCCTTTTTCAAGCTCCACAACTAAAAATAAATAAAAAAATAAGAAGATATATTGAAGGATTAATCAGCCTTCTTTTTATAAAAAATAAAAATAAATAACAATCATGAATTATAATTTATAATAATGGTATTATTGATGATGATTTTGAAAGTTTTGTTTTGTTTTATCTTCTGATATCTTGTTTGCATATATCAGAGATAAGACATAGTATAAAAGCAGATACTGACTTAGTTGAAACTTTAAATTCTCTGTAACTATGAAATCAATTTGTTCTGTATAAGAAACAGAAATCTTCCTTCTAGAATCTTTTTTTAAATACTCTTAAATCTTTAATATTCTTATGAAGTTTTCCTTGTCGAAACATTGAGTCTACAGTATTTTAGCTATTAAAACAAATAATAACTCTGATTTAAGTAACAAATCAAGTTCTTTTATTTTTTTAAGAGTTTAAGATATAGGAAAAAAAACTTTTTTTATGTAACAAGGTGATATTTACATTTACTTTTTTGATAAAAGATATTCAACTTAAAATTTGACAAAAATATTAGGCAGTTTTTAAAAACAAAAATTAGCTTCAGGTAATCTAAATATCCATATTCGAGATATGAATGTATAGTGGTCAGAATATAGAAAAATCAATTTTTTTATAAGTAGTTTTATTATTTCTTTTTCTAATCAAAAAGTTGTGATATTCAGTTGGCATGAATTCAATTGTAATTATTTATAGAAATTGAAAAGGGAACGAGTAAAGAAAAAAGTTTTCTTGATACTATTATTCTATTAGATAATATGAACACCATACAAATTTAAATCCTATAGCTTTGAAAAATAAAATATATTTTTTGGGGTAATTTAGACATTAAAGACAAATTTAATGTAAGTTCTTGTCAAATAGTTTAATGTGCTTCGAAATTGACATCTTAGAAAAGATTAGAAACACTAAAAGGTTCAAACATTAAAACCGGACCATTTCTCCGCGATACAGGACCTTTCCTGAGCGGCTTCAGTAAAAGGGTCTCTCAATATACGTGAAATTACACCAACTACAGCAACTTTGGTCAAGTTAATTTCATGA
This sequence comes from Thereuonema tuberculata, assembly GCA_023159025.1. Classification (NCBI taxonomy): domain Eukaryota; kingdom Metazoa; phylum Arthropoda; class Chilopoda; order Scutigeromorpha; family Scutigeridae; genus Thereuonema; species Thereuonema tuberculata. The sequence continues at coordinate 26,175 of JAFIDM010092123.1, forward strand.
AGGTGCTTGCTTATCTTGCATTGATTTGCATCCTTTTATTGATTGGTTAACACCGTCACCCCTTCATGAAATTACCGTGACCACAGTTGTGATTGGTGCAATTTCATTCACATTGTGAGTCCCTTTTGCTGAATGTGAGGCGTTGAGGAAATTTTGTAAAAAGGACTCGAAACTGGTCCGATTTTAATATATTTTAACCATTTAGTGTGTTTTATTTTTTTATAAGTTGTTGTTGGTATGTTGCGTTTTTCTTTTAATAGTGAAAGGCTTACTTAAAAACATTTCCCAGTAAATTATACAAAAAATTAAAAGGATTTAAGGAAAGTTAAAATTGAGTAACTAAAAATATTGTCAGTTCAATATATAAAAATATCGTGTTCAATAATAGTAGTAAAGTTATCCATTATTACTGAATTGTCGCAAAGAAAACATTAAAAACAGCTGAATCCAACCTAATTAAAGATTATCAATTAACTGAAAGTATTCGTTTGGATCTTAAATTAAATACCTTAAATTAAATATCTTAATATTGCAAAACTGTGTGGTTTGTTATTTAAATCCATTTTTAAAATGTTTATTTTAATGAAAGGGATTTCTTAGAGACTTACCTTTCCTGTAATGAACTCCACAATCTCCGGAATCGTTAAAAATACCACATCCAAAAAGAAGCCTAAGATTCCACCAACTTCAGCTACGAAACTGAAAAAACTGTACCGTGGTATCTCACGAATAGATTGTATATTTTTGTCAAAAATCATAAAGATACTCTTGTAATATTCGAATGGTAACTTGACTACATCTGTTCCGAATGTATAGAGAATTTCATAGCATCTGTCAGGACATTGTTTTCGACATTCAGCGTTTTGTCCTAAAACTTTCTTTGAGATTTCGAAAGAACGATTAAAATCATTTCCACTTTGACAAATACTCAGAGATTCGTTCTTCATGAAAGGCAATCTAGCAAAATAAATAATGTGTCGTCAAATTTGAAATATTATGACTAACATTGCAGTAATAAAAATGATAATAACAAAATGAGAAATGACATTATATATTTTTGTTTGCTTCCAGTAAATAAAGTAAAGATATTTAAGATTTTTTCTGAAGATATTAAAGAATCAAGATTCAATATACCTCAAAATCACTTGTTAATTTTTTTAACAGCTATTACCAATTACAATAATACCATATAAAGATTTAAAGAATATAATGGAAAAAATCATTCATTGTTTTAAAAATAGTAAAAAAAAAGAATTTATTAAATTAAGTTTTGCTTTATCTAATACGAAATGCTTAAATAGAATGATATTCGATGCAAAACAAAACGGATGACTTAATTTGATAAGAATTTTATTCATTTCTTAAACAGTGTTGTTAAGTTATTAATACACCTGTAATTAATAACAGTTATTAATAATGGATAAATACTGATCAGAAAATAACTTTTAAATGAAACA
>JAFIDM010092124.1:0-27630 GCA_023159025.1 Thereuonema tuberculata
TATTGCCACGACAAGCCACAAATCCATGCTCATAACATCAACAACTGAAGCATCATAATGGGTTTGGTATGTAGGGCTACCTTTTACAATGTTTCTTGCTTTAATGCTTGTTAGTAGTCAATGAGTCAAATGTCAAGATGACTGTATGGATACGAAACCTTGTGATTATCCTGACGAATATTGATCTGACAGCAGTCACACCCTGCAAAAAATAGAACCTCAAGGAGTTCAGAATCATTCACAGCAGCTTCACTTATGACTACTCCGTTGTAGTTCAAAGTTTTTTGTTTAGTTGCAGCTAAGTTAAATAGCTGTCAGTGTCTGCAAATTAAGCACCTGCTCAATGGCCCAAGAAGAAGGAATCTTTATTAAAAAATCTTCAGATCATAGTTTCTTTGTAGATTTATGGTAGAAGTTGTATCCAAAAGTGTACTGCAAATAAGAAATGGAGGTAAGTTTAGCTAATGGTTTTTCAGGGTTTAGTAAATGTAAGATAATAAAAATCGAGTAACTGGCATTAGTTTCAGTAAATTGTTCGTGACGGTGAGGAAACTGTTTTCCAAAGCTTATAAAATCCATAAGAAAAAGAAAAATTCAGAGTTCATGCTCCCAATCAACCAAGGAGCCCAACGAGGATTGTCGTGAATGCCACTAAAACTTTCTAGGCGATACCAAGGATATACGAAAACTATATCTGAAAAGAAAGGAAAGATATGAGATGTTACATATTTCACCCCTCTCCTGGATTACACGGTTGATCCTAGCCAAAACCTATTACCAAAGTAGCAAGAGGTGATCAGCCAACTGATCTCAAGGAGCGACTCCCGGACCTTCCTGTTTATTAGAAGCAAAGCCAAAGTAGCATCTTGCAATGGCAAGCAAGTTGTTCAACAATTAGTACCCTCTTTCTTAGGACACATCTTCATGCATGGCAAACACATGCAAGTGTAAGGATTACTATGAAAAAATCAACCCTCCTTCGGTGGTTCCCTCACCACTTAAAGGAACCCACACCATACAGTTAAATTTATAGCTTGGCATACAAGACAGCATTACAATGATCTTTCTGGTCATTTTAGTGACAAGAAATCCTTAGCTGAAATTATAAAGCCTTTAAAGTTTGAAGATGATAAGTACAGGCAAAAACATTGAAAATCAAAAGTCTTATCAGTATTTTTAACTTTTCTGTACAAAATATAAAAATAATAAATAAATAATTTTTAACAATATAAATTGCATTATTTTGTATTGTTAATTATGGACATAAGAGGTCTCAAAAGGAGGAGACTGGGATCATAGACTGAGGTGGAGATTGTAAAGCGAAAAACAGCTACATTAAAACTCGCATAATAATAATAATCTTCAAATCCTTTTTTTATATCCATATACAGCATTTATTTATTAGTTAAAAAAGTGACAATGAGAGAGCAACAACAAAATCACTAATTTTTTTATTGGATCAAATAAAAAAAACCACAAATTTCCTAAATATAAAAATAATTATTTAAATCTTGTCAAATTTCTTTTGAATTACTGGATCTTAGAAAGCATTTATTACAAATTTCTCTATACTAAGATTAGTATCAAAACAATATGTATTGTGATCAGCATACGTGATTTCTTAAACAAGATATAACTGATGTACTACTTTCAAATTCCAAGAAAAGAAAAGATGTCCAAGAAAAGTGTGAGGTGTTTGAAGAGCCATAAGTTAATAAATATTGGACACATCTATCTCAAACTTTGGATTGTAGGCTAATGGCTCATGGGAGTACAATCATGAGAAAAAAGTTCCTAGTTCACATAGTCACCACCAGGGGCATGTGTCACTGCTGTCTGATATGCAAATGAGCTCTCCTTGAAAAGGCTAGCACACGATGACTCATGCACTAGTCTTCAACAAGAGAACAACAATGCTGTTAACACTTGTTGACCACTTTACTCGTGAAGCTTTATTATCAGTTGCATTCGAATGCCACTAGGGTATTACAAGGATATCAGAGGCATCAGAAGGGGTCGAGGACCACTATCGATAACTTTACAATGTATGGTTTCACAAATTTGAGATAACGGGAAAGTTGACAGTAGCACCGGGCAGAGGCCGAAAACAAATATCAGAAGAAACTTTTGATGAAGCTGCGATAACCCTAACAGATCAAGCAGCTACGAACCAACTTGGATGCAGCAGTGGTAGAGGAGTCTCACAATAGTTATAATTACTCGGTTTCAACAGTACATGCAGTTATTCGTAAAAGGTTCGTCTTTATCTTTACAAGATCGACAGCATACAGCAATGTTTATCTGCAGACCAAGGTAACCGTCAAAAGTTTGCACTGGAATTTCTTGCAAGTTGTCATCTCATATTGTGGTCCGAAGTTCCTTAATGGTGGTTTTAATACATACAACTGCCGCATCTAGGAATCAGAACCACCGGTGGAACACCACGAAGAACCATTACATTCACCAAAAAGTAACAGTATGGTGTAGTTTCACTGCTACTCTCTTTGTTGGTTCATATTGCTTTGAAGTGGACAATGCACACGGTCTTCAAAGTGCTTCCATTCCTGCAGCAGAATGGTGCACTAAACACAGTAGTCTTCGTGCAAGATGGAGCTACACTGCACACATCACGTGTTGCTAGGAATGTGATTGCTAAGTGCATCCCTAATGATCACATAGTAAGCAAACATTATCTTTACGTATGGTCCGCACGATCCCTTGACATCAATCCTTTTGACTTTTGGCTCTGGGGTTATCTCAAGGATAGGATCCATTGAGGTAGGGTGCAGTAAACTTGAAAAACGCAGTAAGACATGAATGTGGGTGTCTGCTTGATGAATTGCTACGACATGTTAAAGAGCAAGGTATGCATCAAATGCAAATGGTCTCTGAGGATGGAGGGCACATTGAACATCTTCTGTGGTCAACTGTTGTGTTCCACAATTCTAAATTTGAATGAGCAACAAAAAATAGAACATTTTTCTATGATTGTACTCCTCATGAGCCTACAATCCAAAGTTTGAGATCAATGTGCCTAATATTTATCAACTTATGACCCTTTAAACACAAAGTTATTTCTTGGATACCTGGTACAAGCACAGTAAGATCTCAAAAAATTGTTCAATAACAAAAAATGAAATTCGAGGCACATGAAGGAAAAAAAACTTGTTTTGAAGTTACAGAAAAACTGAGATGAAACAATAAAACAGTTCACAGATCAGGAGAGTTAGAAGAATTTGTAAAAATAGTTTTATAGGATGTATGTATGTATTCCAAATATTGTGCTATTGGAACTGATAGAAATTTAGATTTTGGTACAAAGATCCTGATTGATAGGTCCGATTTACACCAATATCAATGGGATTTTCCTTATTTAACCTTAAACCTTCTATTAAAAGTTCTCAACTTTGTATGAAAAATAGTTTTTGAGTTATTTTGATCATAGACAGGCAAGCAAATTTCAGCTTGAAACTGCATTTTAAATCTTTTCTTAATTTAATCATGATATACATTGAAAAATCTTCTTAACATCACTTCTTTATTCCACAATATTTCGTTTTCATATCATTTAAAACTTCTTCACGTTATTTGAGGATAAGAAAAACTTCTTCATCCTCTAGAATTCGTTATTATGCATTTGAGAATATTTCTTATACAATAATATGAGGGGCGTTCAAAAAGAAACGAGCCGTGGTGTGGAATGGACAAACCTGTGACAGAAGGGTAATATCGTTGCATGTGTAACCAAGATTGGTTCCGACAGAGTGAGTGCGGAAGTTCACATCCCGCCGCTAGAGGGTCATGGGTGCAAGTTACGTGACTAAAAGCTAGCAGAAGCATGCGTCCAAAGAGCAAAGAGGTGTTGTTCGTTTTCTGACAGCGGAAGGAGTAGGCGGAAGTGTACAGTGAACACTGCATGTCCCTTGCAAGGGTCAAGGCGTGGCACAAGCGCTTCAGGGAAGGACGGGTATCGTTAGCCGATGATGCACAGTCTGGAACACCACACCGCATTACCGATGACATCGTCCAGATGATTGATGGACTTGTTACCCAGGATTGCCGAGTTACAGTGAAAGCCATTGCCGACGAGGTCGGATTGAGCATCGGAAGTCTTCACACCATCATTACAAAAAGATTGAACTGGCACAAAGTGTGTGCCCAATGGGTGCCTCACAGTCTTCAACCTCAACAGAAAGCATGATGAATGGCCCACTGTATTGATCATCTGCAGCGCTATGCCAGTGAAGGGAATGAGTTCCCGGTACGAGTGGTGGCTGGAGACGAGTCTTGGTGTCATCACTTCGAACCAGAATCAAAACGACAAGTCTCCAGTGGAAGCATTCAAGGTCACCACCACCAAAAATATCCAAGGCCATCCACATAAGTGCAGGAAAGGTTATGCTGATGTTCTTCTTTGACCAAGACGGCCCCCTTCTGATAGACTTCTTGCAGCACGGGACAACAGTGAATGCCCAGCGTTACTCGCAAACCTTGACCATCCTTCGCCAAGCGATCAGATTGAAATGACCAGGCAAGCTCACCCGTAGGGGTCATTCTGCTCCACGACAATGCAAGGCCCCATACGGCCAATGTATATATAATATTCTCTTCTTTTTTTTTTTTCCCTCATAACCTTTTTTTCTCTCTGAGGCACTTTCCTCTTCTTCAATAAATGAGCAATGACGAAATCGCTACTGCTCTCCGGAAATCCAGAAATGAATTACAGCTCGCAGCTCTTCCTAGCGGGCTGAGGAAAATATTTCTCTGCTTCCAATGCTATGAAGCAAAGAGCAAATGACAGTCACAGGTAGCAAATAAACTGATATTCATAGATAAACAGACAGCATAAAAGGATGGAGAGGTGTCATGGAAGTTTATTTTGCGTTTTATTTATATCATTGAAGTTAAAGCAGTTGACAGGCTTTGAGTCGCAGTCACTTGAGCCGCCATGTTGCCAATTCCCAGTTGTGTCATGCGCACATATCTCTTGAGCAATAGGAGTATGGTTTAATCACTTTCTGAAGAGGTCCATGGTGCGTGCTACAAACTTGCCAAACAAATCTTAGGTTTGGTCAAATCTATAAAAACTGTAGCAACTATCTACCATGCGAGTATAAAAACAGTACTTCATCAATGTTAAACACGTTGGTCCTTTATTCCTTTTCTTTTTTAGTGTAAGTTTTGTTTCTACTTTACGTAAATGCTTTACAAGAGTTGTCCATCCGTTTTGGCTTCACTTACACAACTGCATAACTGGTTTAAATTTTAGTTCCTCCTCAACCATCAGTAATGATCAAAGCTAACAACTGCTTCCTTTTCCAATACCTTGCTGTGGATTAAAAATTCAGAAGCAGTATTTGAAGATGTAAATTAAGCAACCGCTTCATCCTTTTTCCAGTAGGGGGAGCATTTTTCAGCTCAACCCTCCCAAAGGCTTTTTAAACTTGCTGTCAGCTGAAAGAAAGCAGACAAGCACACATGAAAGGAAGAAACATCCATGTCAGTACTGGGATTTAACTACAGGTTCAAGCACATCACCTCTTGGTATGCCTGAACAGAGTTAAACAAAATATCGCTCTTTTTCCTATTTACTTCAGTAAGTATTTATTGCATTAATAACTTCACTAATCATCTGATAACATTGTAGTAAAATAACAACCAAATTGAAGAACTTATGTGTGTGTGTGTGTCTGTATGTAATAATAATAATAATAATAATAATAAATACCACAATGATGTTATGTTATGTTATGTAGTGAATGTGGGTGGCAGAGAAGCCAAGCACTGCGACCGGAGGTCTATTGTACTATCCCACGGAAATAAGGACAGATGGAGAGAAAGACTGAGAAAGTATGGTGGGAGAAGTGCAGGGGAAATGGGAGAACCCCAAGAAAACCTGCCCAGCGCGGATCATCCATCATCACGAAACCCACATGAGAACCGAACCCGGTACTCAAGAGGTGAGAGGCCGATATCATAGCGACAACGCCAACCGCGCGGCTACCACAATGATTGAAATTTTCAATAAACTAACGGATTTAATTACAATAAATGAAAATTAAATAACCCATACACTCAGAAGAATTTTGAAAAAGCAGAAGTAGAAGTTCTTGATAGAATATTTTCCTTAATTAAGGGGAAAAAAAAAAAAAAACTATTTCCTGACCTTAAGATGAATATTTTCTTGTCTCAGAACACTTATTTCTTCTCTCAGCCTTTTTGTTTCATCCATAGCTTTTTTCAACTCTGCTTCGTAACCAGTGGCCTAAAGAAAGAAAGTCATGCCTTCAGGATCTATAACAACTAATCACATATACAAAAGCACATGAAAATATAATGCTAATTTCTATTAAAATGTTTTCTAATGTAAAATTAGAAAAATATATTTTAAAAACTTCTAAGTTTTACCTTTGGTGAAGATTTGAGGGTTTCTTGTGCAGTGATGAGTCCTATCTTTTCTTCTCCATGACTGAGAGAAACATCCAAATTATTCTGAAAAATCATAAATCGGTTAAACTGATTTTAACCTGCACTGACAAGACCAGCCTTACAATGAGAACTGAAGTGCACTTAGCACATCCTGGGCCTATTTTTATTCTTTATATTTTAATTAACAATATCAGACTTATAAATTGGAACTTAATACCTGCCATTTATTGATAAAGTTTTAACAATGGAAACATAATTAAAATTAATAAATTATGAGATTTTATTCTAAGTCATCCTTGATTAAAAATTAAAAATCTGAATCTAATGAGTAAAAAAATTGCTTCTTACTGGGGATGAGATGTCTGTTGGCAGTTCAAAAACACATTTTAGTTTGGAATCCATCAAACATTCAGGACTGACATCCTTCCACTAAAAAGAAATAAATCTGAATGTCAATTATAAAAATAAAATGGATAAAAACAATGGACAAACAACCATTTGGTCAAAAGAATCCGAAATAGTTAACAGAGAATAAAGGAATGAAAATCACATCTTACCAAAGTTTCTTGGTTAATTTCACCATCTGGTGCAAACATTGTCTGGACCATAAATTTGTGTTTGTTTTTCTCATTTGGATCATACTCAAAAGGTTGTAGCATAACTGAAATTAGTAATTGAAAAAGTTTTGTTAGATACATGAAAATTCATACCAATCTTATTCTATATCTTACTATGGATCTTAAACAGTTGCGAATCAAGTTAAACAATTTGTGCTTTAAAATCATTTTTGTATAAAATTTGCAAAGAATTAAGGGTTTGGAGTAAAAGCTTTATTATTTTTTAAAATAGGGTAGATTTAGTATTTTATATAAGTTTTAAAATTTAAATATTCAAAGAAAGGAATATTTTTTCAAGTTGTGAAGTTTCGGTGTAGATATACAAGGGCCGTCCAAAAATGAAATTGAAATCTAAAAATAAATAATAAAAAAAAAGATTCATGTCTATATTGATCTTTCATCTTAATCGGACTTATCTTCTTCAAAGTATATCCTTGCTCTCTCTCTATACACTGCTTCCAATGTTTGTTTGGTTTTTTTTTTTTTTTTCCATTTCTGGAACTCCCAATCTTGGAACTCATTTTGTGATTGACCGAGAATTTCCTTTTCTCTTCTATTGTTTGAAATTGGTGACCTTTCAGGACAGATTTCAGCTTCAGGAACAAAAAAGCCTGGAGGGGACAAATCTGGAGTGGAGTGGTTGCAGAAACCACATGACACGAATCTTTATAGATGCCTACTTCTTCAGCAACTTCAGGGACAGTTACGTGACCATTTTCATGTATAAAGGTAAGCATTTCCTCATTTTTATCACTGTCCGTTGATGTGTAAGATACAGGAAGTTTTGGGATTTTCTTCAATAGGCATTCTGCCCAATTTGAAGCATTGGTACTGTACTGTTCATAACATTGTGTATAGCTTAAACAATCATCTCCTTAAGCTTGCTGCCACAGTTGAAAAGTCTCAGTAAAAGCTTTTACCAATTTAACATTAACACACTGCTCTTCAAGTCTTTTGCATTTAAATTTGTAAAAACCACAAAAGACATAGGAGACAAGTTCACTGTATCTCATGTACTTGATGACTAATTTACATGATGTGATCGATCATATGGAAGGCTAATGCTGAAAGTCAGTACTACATACCACCACTATTGTGAGTTTGCTGTGTTGGCTCGCTGGTGCCTTACTTACCATGGTCAGTTTCTTTTTGGATAGACCTTGTATATTATTTACATGTGACGTCAAACTCTGTTAATAAAGTCAATGCTTGATATCTAAATATTAAAATTCTATCCTAAATGATTGTAGAAAATATTTGCTTTAAAAATCTCACTTAAACATTAGCCATCTATATTAAATTCAACTAATATGGCAAATTAAATTTAGAGTGTGTTTTTGTTTACAATGAAATTTATATTGAAAAATGAACATACCAGCAACATTTACAGACGATTTCCCTTCCACTATACCACTATTGGGACGAACGCAGTATCGTTTCGGTGCTGTTGTTTTCACTTTAAAACATACTCTCCTCTCTGTTGGATTTGTCAACTTAAGGTAAGAGGTCACTACATCTAAAAAAGGACCTGCAATGTTTACAGAAAATAATATATTATGTAACATCATTTCTTTCATTTTAAAAACTTTCCAAGAAAATTATTTTAGCTAATACTTAAAAGACAGAGAGAGAGAAATAAATAAATCACTTGATTAAATAAAAGATCTTTAACTGACCCAATTCTTAAGTTATCTTGGCACTATCTGCTGTTCTATTGTCAAGATAATACAGTTTCCGCCAATTTTTATTCAGCTTTACTGAAGAGTCAAAAGTTTATTCAATTCATATATTTAAATAATTTATCTGCTTTTTTTCATAGTAAGTTTTAATCGTAATATTGTAAAATTTAGTTATAACACAGGTCTAGGAAGGTAAAGTTTACACCCATCTTATTGGCAACCAGTATTAGGAAGGAAAGGAAATGGATCATTGAATCATTTTGAGGATATGGTGCAAAACGCAGTATATCCAAAACCGCAGTTAAAGGAGGCAAATTATAACCAAATTTTACTGTACTTCAGTTCAGATGTAGCAACAGATGAGTTTAGTTGCTCTTATTCCATTGTATCTGCAAAGAAAGTTCGCTGAAAGATCTTTGATACATCTACATTTATTTTTGAAAGCTTAAGAATGTAAATTCTATTTCAGATTTATTCATTCTATCCAACTAAGCTACTAAAAAAAATAACAAATAGTTACAGCTTGTAATTTATGAACCAAGATCTCATTTTAGAACTGCTATATTGTAAAGTAGAAGGAATTTTATTAAATGCAGATTATAAGAGTACCGAAAAGAACAGATGAGGTTGAGTGAGAGTGAATGAACGAATTAACAATATATTCAAGGGACATATTCAATTTATATTCAAGTTTATATACAAATTACAAGCATGAATGAATGAAGTAGCACTTTACATAAACTTATAAAAGAAAAACTTATTTATCTTTTTCTAGCCAACAGAAAGAAGGTTCAACTTCTTGAGCTAGTATTTGAAAAGCTATTTGCAATTCAAGAGTTGCAAGTAAAACATTGAAATACCAGATTTTTCTAATTTTTCAGAACTTTTAAATGTCGGACAGTGAAAAATTACAAATGACATCTGGCACATTGGCATTTTCTATAAATTCTTCAATCTATTTGTTAGATGATTCATTAATTTGGTGCAATTTGTGGTTATGGAACAGTTTTGTTTATCGACGAGTTGATCACCAATGAATGAATATATATTATGGCTTATATTATGTCTTCTTATCCTTTTCAGATTTCCATTAACAGGATGTCATGTTTGCAGAACAGATATTTGTAAACACAAACTGCAATACTTTTCTAAGCTAGTAGTGAATGATGTTACAATAACTGATGGTTTGGGCTTCTCAAACAGATAAATATCTGCCTTCGATTTTGAATTTTAAATAAAACTGATATTTGCTATTGCTGAATCATATTTCAAGAATGCTTGCAAGCAAGACAAAAAATTATCAGATCTAACCGTCCTCTGTTCTACAGGGAAGAAGGGAGCAATCTTTTAAGAAAGGAAAGGAAGGAAGACTGAAGTAACCTTCTCTGCACATGGGTCTGAGAGTATTACAAAGAAAAACTGCGATCACTCATACTATCTCTGTGCTGTATTGTAATGTCACAAGACCACCTTATGGCATCCAATAAACAACGTCCAGAGTAACTGATCATATGAGGGAGAATACAGTAGCTGCAGAAATGAATCATTGCCCAGGTCTGAAGAATCAGGGGAACCCACAATCAAAGGGACAATACTCACATCAGCAAAATTCCTCCACAAAGTAGCATCTAAAGGCACATGCTTTACAATTTTGGCTACGTGAGCCTGAATGAAGGTCTTACGCCAATTATCAAAGAAGATCGTTACATCAACAATCAGGATAACCAGTATAAGACCAGTGTGAAGCTGCAAACCTTTGAAAAACAGCTTGATTGCCAATGAAGTATAAAGACGATGCATTACAAATCAAGAGTGTTGTGGTGAAAGGCAAATGCATAGGGAATGTTCTGATGGAGGACACAGGTGCCACTCTCTCCTCTCCATAGTTACTCTAAAGCCGACCTTCATCCATTAACAGACCACCACCTATTGGCATTGAGGAGAACTAAATTAAGATGGACATGGTGGATTAAAGGCCAGTCAGCAAACCCAGTGAAACATTCATTTGTAGAAAGTGGGAGCTTGCTTAGCTCACTCAAACACATTCTGTAACCTAGCCTTGGTTTGGAGTTTAACACCAACTCTGCACAGAGCAGACATTGTTCTGAATAATCCTTACAAGTAAATGGCATTGCGGGAAAATTCAGATTTCACTGTTTTCAAAGTGCCATTTACTTTAGAGGTTGTCCAAAGCTTAACGAGCTGCAGTCCATATATTTCAGGATTCAGTTAACTGTAAAGTAAATCAACTCTTTTTCAACTTCCAACCCCATCAATCAAAGTAGTTGCACACTTCTGATTGATCATCATATATACATCCACTCCTTTTAAATTTTTTTCATTGTACATTTGTGTCCTTGAGAATGGTTGCTACATGTGACTGAAACATCGGATAATTCATGATTTTTATTTTTTACATTTTTTTAAAAGACTCATGTGCAATTTTAAAACTTAATTTTTAAACAAAAGATTACCAACTGCAATCATGAAGACTAAAGTGATTGCAAATGGGACATAAATGAACAAATAACTGATTTGCAAACTTCTTTAAAATATAGTTAGTCAACTAAGAAAAGCACTTATTAAATGTAAAAGGCAAAATTATTAAGACAACAGAAATGTTCGATGCAACATTAAGGCAAACCCATAAAGATGCCTTATTAAAATTAAACAAAATCTGTTCCAAATATGGAAACTTGGCTATGGATAGAAAGGTTAGAAAAGAGTAGAAAAAGCAAAAACAAATTTCTTCAGCCTGTCGACTGCTACAGAAGATTAACAAACAGCAGAATCTAAAAATTAGAAATGAAATGAATACCGAAAGCCTTCAGTTGAAATCATCACTCATATATTAAAGTGGAAAGAGAATTGAAAATTCTTTGAAATGTTAAATCAAAATGTGAGTGGTTTGTGTCAAACTACAAATCAAAAAGGTACAGGAGTTTAAGACCTAGACCTGAAGCAAAAAAGAACAAGAAAGAAATTTCATTCACTGAACTGTTTTCAATCTGGGAAATTTAAAGAATATTTCTAAACAAATTTTTTAACATGTATTTATATCAGCAAATGACCAGCGAAAAATTAGTTAACAATTAAATAAATAAAAATAAAGTTACACAGTCTTTCCAATTAGATTTCGTTTAAAATTGCTTGATTTTATCTTATATACTGATGATTTAGCATCCTTCCATCTGGACTGTAGGCAGGAAAAAAGAAAAGCATCTGTCCGTTTCTGAATTTAATTCGGATTATAACTCGCATCCCTGATTTTTTAAGAATAAATCAAAACTCTTTCTTATCAAAACATTGACTACTGAACACTATATAGAAGTTTTGAGGTCTTACAACTACACAACAATAAACAGATAGCGTTTTAAAATGTGTATGTTGATTAATTAGGTTTCTGCTATTAGAGAAGGCCTATAAGTTTTGTATTTGCCAACAAGCTCTTTCTGTTTGTCTCCAATTTGGTTGCATAACTTTTCGGAGAATAAAACACAATGAAAATCAATACGTTCTTCTCTAATTATCATTAATCCTTGTTTATTTGATGACAAACTTGTTTCAAGCATTTGAATGAGATGGTTTATATGTTTGTAGTTACAAATATTCCAACTCCAGAAATGCTATTTTTTTTTTTTTTTTTTTCTTAAAAAAGAACATTCGAGAGAAACATATGTATTAAAAATGTGTTTTCTGTTTTGAAAATATATATCCTAATAAATAAACTTAAAAGCCAAATAACTTGGAAGAAAAATTCTTTTGTTGAGGTGTGGCAAAATTAGCAAAATTCAGAGAGATTTGTAATGAACAACAGAAATTTTGTATTGAAATCGACTGATAATATGAAAACATAAACGAAGTCCAGAAATGGTGGAGAAAAGAATTTCAAACATAACTTCCCAATGCAAATTACAATTTTACAAATTTCTAATAAGTTAGAAACTGAAGATGCTGTATAAAATATACCCAAACAACAATATGGAAATTTAAATATATAAGAGTCCCAGGAAATCATCCCAAAACAAACTGTTCATGAAACAGGAATCCCAAAATCAAATATTCATTATGTTTTAAAGCATGTAAAATTCAAAAGCTACATCCCAAGATTAATACTTGCTCTGAACAACGATGATCCTAATTGTAAGGCTTAATTTTTAAGAGTTTTTAAGAAAAAGAGTTTTAAGAATTTTTAATAATTTTTGTCAAAATTAGGAAGAGGCAATTCATCGTTTGAGATAACATATTTAAACATAAAATGTTTATTTTTTTATATCTAATCATTATTATAATATTCCTTTATTACAGAATTATTAAAGAAACGAAACAATAGTTATTAACAAGTAAATAGTTTTTTGAGTCCCCTCTGTATGTGTATATATATTTATTTTTATCATCAGACCTAATAGTTTTCCCAATTTGAATCATCACAAGATACCTGGAAAAAAAAAAAAAAATATCGTAAATTGCGTAAGCTCAGAAACATGGCAAAATACAGCTTCAAAATATGGAAAGCAATTGTCGAATAATAGTTCGTATTTTTAGGATGGAAAAATTAACACGTAGTTTTCAAAATAAAACCACAAGTCCTATTCAAAGAGTCTATATTTACATCAATAGGTTATCTAGTATTAAATGTTCAGAGGTTTTAAAAATTAAGCAATAAGGAAATAATATCAGTGATTATTTAATGTAAAAAAAGCTAAAAGGCAAGCATCTACAAAATAAATGAATGGCCAAACTGTAAAGCCATCAACAGGGAGACTTAAGGCAGCTTTAGATTAATGGAACAATGAACACGTGTCAACTGTCTTGTCTCCTTTCATGGCTTATCAACACTTTTTTTGTTGCTTGCTACAAACCATGTCATACAGTAAAGCTCCACATTACTGACTTGCCCACTGTTATATGCAAACAACTGGCTTTTCTAATAATTGTTAAAGAAAGAAGACCAAAACGAGAAAGAAAGTTGGCAAAGAAAGACGACAGTTCCGTGGAAAAAAATATAAGTGTTTTTTATTAACCAGCAGTAATCAGGAAAATTCCATGATATTTCCTCTGTCTATCCAACATAAGTACAGAGAAAAATTAGTGTGGTCTGCATAATTTGGCAGCATACAAAGTTTTAAAAAACCCCAAATTTTTTCCACATTTTTAAAAGTGGTTGGAACCTTATTTCACAGCTCTTTCAGTTCAATCACATTTCAGCCCTTACGGTTAACCTAACAAGACACAATACAAATATTGGCAGCAGACAGTTTTAAAACTACGGAAATATTTCAAATAGGTTTTGAAATATGGACTTTTCTTTATCCTTTCTTGGCCTAGCAGATCACATCGTAAAACTTTTCACAGATCCGAAACTAAATGTGTCCAACGGTGTTTGGAGATAGAAACATCTCTGTGTGTGTGTGTGTGTGTGTGTGTGTGTGGTGGATTTGTGTGTAATTCCCAGGTCAGATTCAAAATGTAGCAGTTAACATATATTGAGTTTAGGAAAGAAACAAGTAATTCTTCAAAATGAATAAAGAAAAATTCAAAAAATATAAATCCTTGATATCACAGCTAATTACTGTATAAAATTTGTTCCTGATATGTTGAAGGACTGGTGCTATTTAAGGTGCAGACAGACAAACCGGTATTTTATACATAAATTTATAACTTATTGAATAAGGATTTTGAACAATCCAATCCATAAATGTTTCATTATTTCTATAAGCCGTCAAAAAAAAAAAAAAAAAAACATTTACTTTTTTAATTTGCTGAATCATTCTACTATATGTATTGAAATCTATCAAAAATGGTAAGCAACAAACTTCGTTTCCACTTCAATCAGAAATACAGGCAACGACTGGTTGCATACTATATGTAGATTCCTAAAGTCACCTTTACTTAACACGCACAAGAGATAATGTGGAAATATGCCGTTTCCAAAACAACTATAAATGAAACGAACTGCTCAGTTGCACATCCTATCTTTTCAAATATAGATTTCACAAACAGTTATTAGCTACTAATAGGCAAAGACAATTGTACGGCATCTTTTATCTTAAACTTTGCAATGATTATAAAAGCTAACAAATCATACCGAATTTCTCATAATTATTAGTAAAAATGGGATAAAAGCTGTAAATGGAAAATGCTATTTCAGTCACAGATTTTTATTTATTTTAATAAATAAAAGAAAATCTGATTGAATTACTAACTGTTCTTTCCGTTAAGTATGGTTACCATGTAAGAAATATTCTCCTGTAAGCTTCTCAATATTAAAATTTAATCCAAGGATTAATCTCTAAGTTGTCAACGCAATTTTTTCTTAATCAATTTGATTAGTTGAGAACATTACTTTATCAGATTAAATGGTATTAACTAGTTTTATAGGCGATTTTATTATTTTCAAACTAAGAATGAATAGCACAGGCCTACAGTGGTTTTGGTGCCGGGATATTTAGAGCTGATTTTAAGTATAATTGAGGTGCTGAATCCAAATACAACATTAGTTTTTCTTTAGCAGCTCTAGTTTCTGAGATATAAAAATGTCGTGACTTACCTTATGATACTTTAACATGTGGATGTGTGTGTGTGTGTGTGTTGTTTTTCTAATAAAAACCCTAGTCTTTATATATTTTCTAGAGCACTTTAAAGCAATGAAAACCATATAAAAAATTACAGTAGCATTTACTAACTACATAGTTTTGAAGAAAAGAAAAATACTGATCAAAGAAAGGTCAGTTAACACTTCGGAAGCTTCTTTTGCATGACATACTTGAATGTACTTTGTTTGAACAGTCTTTTGAGGTTCCAGCAGTAATCTGCCATCATGTGGCTATCCCATCTTCCTTGGTAGCGGTCCTCCATAGTTTTTATTTCCTGGTGAAATCTTTCACCTTGTTCTTCATTTGTATCGCCTAAATTTTCAGGAAAACGGTCGAAGTGGATGTGTAGATAATGAACATTTAAGCTCATATTACAAGGTTTCTGAAGTTGTTCGGCATCTTCTTTACTAGCTCAACATAGTTTTCAGCTTTCCGGTTGCCCAGGAAATTTCTGACAGCCTCGATAAATGACATCCATGCTTTCTGCTCAGCCTCATTCATGAACTCCACAAAAGCCGGATCTTTTATAAGCTGTCTTTATTTGTGGGCCATCGGAAATTCCAGCTTTCAGTTTTTCTGTACTTATCTGAGGCAATTTTCTTCCTATGTAAATAGGCCTAGCTTGATATGGGGTGGCGGAAAGATGATTTTCTCTCTACCAACAGGACGCATTTCAAACTCTGCTTAGAGTTATCAATAAATAGATGCCAATCATCAGGATTATATTCAAGGAGACCCATTCTTTTTCCAGGAGTCCTCTAGCATCTTGACAGAATAGAAGATTTTCTTCTTGGTGAAAAAGGGTAGCAGATCCTTTTCCCTTGTACGGAAGAAAGTAATTTTTGTTCCTTGTTCCAGTAAGTTCTTGTCATTTAATCTGGAAGCTAGAAGCTCAGATGATAAAAATAAGGGCATTTTAGGAGCTGCTTAAGAAGCAATGGGATTGAAATGAGTTTTGTCACACTGTACTCAAAGAGAGATTTTACATTGCTTTATGAATTTGGCTCATAAAAAAATAACATACAATAAGCTGATAGTTTGTAAAAAGAAGATATACGACTGCAGAAACAAAGAGGAAACAGCGCTTAAATAGTTTATTTATGAATTTAGTTAAGTGTATGTTATCAATACCTTATATATATCAATAGTTGAAACAATTACTCAAAGGGCATGCTGAATCTAAAAAAGTATAGCTGATACAGATTTCATTTTTAGATTCAGTGCCCCAAATATAGTTAAAATCAGTTCAAAGAGCCTAGGCACCAAAACCTTATTATTATTATTTTTTTTCTTTCTGTAGGCCTGTGTAGTCTATCAAAGATTTATTATAAAGATCTTCTGAAGTGAAGTTAAAATCCGCAAACAAATTCCTCCCTAATATAATACTACTTGTTCTTTCACTATACTACTCTAAAAATGTCTCAATTTCATTAAAAAAAAAAAAAAAAAGAAGATAGCCAAATTAAGATGGCTCAAAGCTGCTATTAAAATGAATTTATGCTGTACTGTAAATAACTGAAACAATCTAATACTGTAGCTTGCAAAATATATTTGTTTTGAATTAGTAAATGTTAATTTACTAATTAAAATATCTCTAGGTTCATTTAATCATTTTTTTGTTTTTAAGTAAGAGTTCAGATTAAAAACTTGTTTGCTGTAGTCATTCTATAATATAGGAATACTTGAAAACATTGGAAAAAATAGCTAAGAGATGGTAGCACATAACTGCACAAAAATCAAAATAAATTACTGGCTTAACTATGTATAAAAAGTTATTTTATACATTTATATATATATACACACACAGGTACTCCTCACTTTACGACCTATCTGCTTAACGACCACTCGCACTTACGACCTCCGCCCTTGAAGGTACAACTTCTATTTCATTGTCGTCATCTCCCTTACCTGGACCCTCTACATCTCCAGATAACCAAATAAACAAATGATAATATGTACATATGCATGTCCTTTTATGAATAAATTTGAAGTTTGTTGCATAATTTTTTTAATTTTAAAATGATCCTATATTCCCGGTGCAAGCTCCTCGCTTATCGACCAATTTGCTTAACGACGTAGTCGTCGGAACGGAACTCGGTCGTAAAGTGAGGAAAAAGCTATCGTCAATATATTTTTGTTCAGATACTATAAGAATTTAATTTACATTAATGAAATATGAAGAATGGGTAGAGGGAATGAAATGCATTTCTCCACTAGAATACCAGAAGTTTAAGTCCTTATTAGAACTTACTAGCCAGATTTACCAAACTGACAAACAGCTTAGAGGATATGGGAAGTTCAAGATCACATTATGACTGTTAATAGAGGTATCTACGCTCCCCAATGTTATATTATTATTTAGCTTTTTGGGTAGCTGAAACATGACATCCTCACTGATAATCAGTTTACGGGAGTGATAATTAATTATGTTGCTATTTACTCTAGATCCACTTAGATCCAAATTTTCCATTTGTGTTCTTTTATTTCTAGTCCAAAAATAGAAGCTTTTGGCTTATCCTTTAGATATGTTTGAAAAGTTCTATGCACATCCATCATCATCAAATGGAAAACAAATTTTCAAAGTGCCTCGACAATATACTGTCTTCTTCTCATAATACAAGCTGAAAAGATAAGATATCCACTTAAAAGTGGGCGAGACTCAGCAGTTACTGTAGTATAATCAACAAGGAATTAGACCATAATGGCAATACATTATGATTGAACTTCATACAGAAACATGGTCAATCAAGGAGAATAAGCATGACTTTGAGAATTATCTTCTAAAGCTAGACAAAGCTAATTGGAATTTAAAATTGAGTGCAAAAGGCAGCAAATTACAAACATTAGCAAATTACACTCTAGTAGAGATAATAGTGATTTTCTCTAATCTTTCCTGGAATTTAAGTAATATTCTAGAAAGCAGAGTAGTGATTGGTCATTCAGTTACAAAAAAGTTATAGCAAATGCCAATGAAGAATAATCAATGCCACATCATTAAGCAATTTATACATTGAAGATAATGCAAAAATCAATCTTCCTTTAGACTATTTCTTAACAAAATTATATTTGTATGCACATAAAGAAAACGAAGTTTTAGGATCTGCTATTCATAATATGGCAAAATGCCTACAACAGCAAGGAAAGTGTGAGAGTCTGGATAAGGTTTGGAGTGATGGATGTTTCTTATCAAGATTAACCATGGCAGATTCATCATACATTTAGAGATGTAATAATAATCCTCAATATATGTTTGCTGCACAGGAGCAGGCTCTTCAGACAAATGTCATGAAGGCCAAAATTCAGGGCACCAGTGAAAATAGCCTATGTAGACTGTGTAACAACCGTGAAGAAACAGTAAACCACCTAATATGTGAGTGCTCAACAATTGCTCATACAGAATATAAAAAGAGACATGACGATGTGGCCAGAAAATCCACTGGGCACTGTGCCACAAATTTGGATTTCCTTACTTCCGAAAACTCCTGGCACTGCAGAAAAGGTCCTGGATAATGGCCAGGTTAAAATTCTTTGGGACTTTAGAATACAAACGGACCAACACATTACAGCCAACACAACTGACATCACTGTGATTGAGCAACAAAAAGCGACTTTAATTGACATAGCCATCCCTGGAGATTGTAGAGTCCAGAAAAAAGAACATGAAAAAAATTGAGAAGTACAGAGCTCTGGAGTTAGAAACCATCCGAAACACAAGAGTGCTACCCATTATCATCGACGCAATTGGCACAATTTCACCCAAATTTACGGATTATTTTACCCGGCTAGGAACTACTACTCTTACAACAACCGAATTGCAAAAAAAACTGCACTTCTCAGGACTGCATTGATTATTCGCCGATACCCGACTGATGCCTAAGCCTTTGGTTAAGCCTCGCATCAGCCAAAAACTGCCAAATATCTATACTAATATTATAAAGCTGAAGAGTTTGTATGTATGAACACGCTAATCTCAGGAACTACCAGTCTGATTTGAAAAATTCTTTCTGCGTTAGATAGCACTTTTATTGAGTAAGGTTATAGGCTATATAACATCACGCTATGACCAATAGGAACGGAGCAGTAAAGATAAATGTCAACCAATCTGGCAAACTGTCGGGTGCGGTGGCAGTGACGGCATGCTGGGTCGGGGGCGGGTTGGTCGCATTATTGATTGGTCCTTTTATGTTTCCACAATTTCCAGATGGTATTTATAGTTAATGAGTTGCACTTAGTTATGTACTCATTACGTGTATGAAACAGATATAATATGTATAATCAAAATTTAACGTGGGTGAAACCGCGGGGCACACCTAGTATATATATGAGTTATTACTGCAGATCAATGACTATTTGTTCTTGTTGTGTATCCTTCCATAAGAAATGGTTTGGACTCTGTAAAATATTGTAAAATAACTAAATATTATTCTCAAGATTTTATTCATTAAACATTAATAATTATTATTTTATAGGAAAAAAAAAACAAAAAAAAACAAACAGCACTTCATAAATGAAACTACTTGTATCTCTCAATGCATCACGACTTAACCCCTTTAATGGGGACCATTTTTTCAATAGTCACCTATCTGGTGCAAATTAAAAAAAAACAAAAAAGCACACTAGATGACAAACCCATTCAGAGCATAGGAACTGCATTTATAGACGCTTTCCCCGATGAGAGAAAAATCTTTTTATATAGTGTGTCCATAGGCGTACTCCCCATTTCACGAACGTTCTTGGACGCATCTAGAAACATGCTCCCCAGTAAAGGGGTTAATAATATTCCTAATTACAGCAAGAAAGAAATCATTCATTTGTTTTAGAAAAGAAACAATAGTCACCTTAACTGTTGGGCTGATTTAAACATCTGAGTTCATTTGAATTTGAATTACGGAAAACAAAGATGGTACTTTTAACAGAAGTTAGATGGAATATAGAAGTGAGATATCTATTTAAAACATTTATTTTTCTTAATAAAAACTTTTCTTCTTTATTCTTCTTAGTGATTTTTCACAGACCATTCCACCAGTCTGCTTTTTCAAGCTAAATGACTTTGGTTATTAATAATAATAATCTACAATGCATTGCTTTAGCTTGAAAAAGCAGACTGATGGAATGGTCTGTGAAATATCATTGTAAGAAGAATAAAGAAGAAGGAATTTTCATTAATAAATATCAATGAAGGATTATCATTTATATTTATTTTCCTTGGTGATTTGCAAAGGAGGTGGTAGGATTATTTTCATATACGGAGATATTATTGTGGATTATTGCAGAAGTAGATATTCTTTGTAGCAATTATTTGAACTAATTTTGTTCTCTCAAGCGGCAACAGCTACTATGAAGAGAGATTGTAAAAAGCAGCTCAACAGAAAACTGGAGAAAGAATCAACTTCATTATCCATAAGCTCATACCTCCTCAGAACATTTTTTTCAAGGATTTTTTTTTCTTTATATTTACCTTAATTTATACTCTTAGTCAGTTTCATGTGTAGCAACTATTCTCTCTCTCTTTTCTGAAATGATCTTTCTTAATCAAAATAACAGCTGAAACTTTCTCTGCTTTTTTGTTTGTTTACAAAATACATTATCCGACCAATTTTAGACCATCATAATAAAAACTCTCAACAGAATAAGCAAAATTCTGAAGGTGCAATATATCAGGGCAGTTTGGTGAATGTTAAAAAACTTCCATCCATACCTTTATTTTTTTTCTCCCTGTCCAAGTTATGCATAGTGATTCCGCAATAGTTTGTGTTGAAAGATAATGGCTTCAGTTTTACTAGTATTTAAAATCTATTGAGGACAACACGATTTAGGTGGTCAACTGTTGTTGCATCAATGCTCACTTTGCTTCCAATTTACAGCAGAACATCAACACCTTCCAATCAAAATTCATTGGTATTTCATCAGGGAAATAATAATAATAATAATAAAAAGCCTTCAACTTTTGTTACATAATCTACTTTTTCATTTCCTGTTATGATTCAATGAAGAAGTAGTTTTTTTTTTTCCCCTTTCTTTGTCTATGCAGCAGGAAGTAGAAAATTAATGGTGTGCATTTTGTTCTCGTCCAAATAGATAAGGTACCAACAGCAGAAGTCTGTCTGCAATATCAACCAGTGCTTGATACCGTTCTCTTTTTAAAACAATGTATGTTAAAAAAAAAAGAAGGGGGATTTGGGGGAGGGGCTGTTCATTTTGTTGTCTTGATCTCGAAGCAACAGTAAGGTTTCAATTCAACATACAGAACATTTCAAATTTCTAATATTCACACAGAGCATTTGTTTGAACAACACTAGGGGCGTTATGCTGCTGTTCTATTTTTTTATATGAAATTCTTAACATGCATCATATCTAGAATTTCTGTTGTATGTTGCATCATGTTTCTGATTTGTTAAAACATGTAACAAAACTATTAATTTTTACAATGAAAAATAAAGTAATTCTGTATATTTTTAATAACAGGAAAAAGATTGAGTACATATTTTTTTTTTTATTAAACTTGTTCTCAATACAGTTCGTCATAATGGTTAGTTTGGTTTTTTCTGCAATAATTTTCATTTTATTTTCTTTCTCTGCAAACTTAAATGTCAAATATTTTATTTTTTTGCTTGCAACCATTCTTCCTATTCAACAATCATTCTTTTTTCTTCTTCTTCAGAATGTATACTAGGGGTAGGTTTAATATATACCAATAATGCCTCATTCAGATCACCCTGTGTCCTTACCTTGCTTATTTAATTAATTTATGGAGCTGGGATGGGACAGATGTCAGAGGGATTGGGAGAGCACACCACACAGGGTCCCCTGTGCTGTAAAGTAATTAAGAAACCTTTAAAGGACATAGGACAAAAGGGGGAAAGCAAAGTGCTGGAAGGTAGTCTGCAAAGACACATGTGGCCATCTGACTGCTACATAAGACCCATCATTATCAGCTGTTTATGCAATTTTTAAAATTGTAGTTTCTAAACTTAATACTTTACCCATAACATCTTCCTGATCAACAGCGAGTCCTTTATAGATGATTTAAGGTCTGCTAAAAATTTCAACACCAGCCTTACAATGATTTCTTTTGATGTTAAACTCTTTTTTACAAGCATTACCATGGACTCTTTTATTATAAAAGGTCTGACCTTTAATATTTCCAGCAAGGATACTATGAAAGTGAGATGATTGACATTAAAAATGTAACTGAATTGATGAAAGGCATATTCCAAATTCAGTTTTTTCAATATGAAAGCAGTTTTTTTTTTTTTTTTTTTTTTTTACAGAACCAAGACATATTACAGAATTATGGGACTCTCCTCATCTACAAAAATCATTGAAATGATAATGACAATTATGAATACGTGCTATGACAGCTCTCATTGATTTGGACCATGTAGTTTTATATCATTAGGTTAATGATTTTTTTTTTTAATTTAAACAAAAGACTATGCATAGGATGTTTTCACAGCTTTGAAGGTGTGTTAGAAGATATTGTATCAACCAATAAAATTTTCATAAATGACTCAAATTCGTATTTAACATGATCTTGTTATAATTCAGAAAGCATAGGTTTAAAGATCTGTAAAGGTCTTAATACTTTTATCATCAAGGCGGCAACATGAAACGTTTGGGCACTTAAGTGACTGCGATAACAAGGAACAGGTGCTAAGAAGCACTATGGCTTCACACGCATTTTGACCGATATCTTGGGCCATCTATCTTTTGATGAGTATTCTAAACTTAAGTGCATTTCTAATCTATGCCATACACGAATGGTAACAGAGGCCAAATGTACTTGGAGTGTTGTTGCAAAACTTGCAGCAACACGGCATTCAGAAGAATAGCAGGATTTTCTATTCTATACCTTTTATGTGCTTCAAAATCAATGCTTTATCTCTGAAACTATTTTTTTTGCTACACTTATCCTTTATAAAAATACAAAAGAATGACAGCAGTGGTAAAGGAAGATGAGTGTTCATCATGGTGTACAGTTAAGTCAATTTTTTGACAATTTTTATGTCGTCAGAGAAATGTTGAAATCCATCATTGCTATTATCCAGTCCACAATGCTTTTTGACACCACAACAACATTCAAAACCTCATCGTTAAACATTTAATATTTAGTTATAAGTATTAAAACACATTTACTCAAAAAGTTATAAACAAAACTCTCAAAGCATGAGCAATATCAATGATTACACCGATTATAGTTTCTTTCATTGTAATACAGGTTTCCCCGTCTACAATAAAAGCAAAAAATTCTGCTTAAACAAAAATTACCCTGCTTTAATCTGTTAATATACGAGCTCGCAGCAACATAAATATACCCATCAATTTTTGTCTTCCAGTCCAAAAATGCAAAAACATAAGTCTATATATAGATCGGTTTAGTAACTTGGATATCGTATTCTATATAACAAAACCAAGTTTCTCAGTCTACACTGAAGCCACAGTCTTCTACACAGTAGCTTTCAGTTTCTACTACAGTGAAACTTGGATAATTCGAAGCTGAAGGGACCAGAGAAAAAGTTCGAATTATCCAAAAATTCGAATTCCATATATTCTCTCAAACAGAAGAGATTAATAAAAAAGATTAACTCCACGATCAAAGATTTAACGCATAAACTTTATCTAAGAATACTGCTACATTTTTTTTTTTCATTAAATCAAACAATTTTTACTAGCTTAATTATTCATCACTTTCAAAAAAAAAAAAAAAAGGCAGATATTTTTAATTGCTTCATTGAATGAAATCTTCGAGTCATAGCATATGATTCTAACCTCTGGGTTGCCAGGTCCTCTCGTTCTTTTTCTATTTTTTCCATTGCCATTTTTGCTGCTCAAGATTTTATCTTTGTTCTTCAAATATGTCGATAATGTATTGGATGGAATTCCAAATTCCTTGGCGATTTCCGATTTCTTTTTAAGACCTTTTTTCCCCTTCCTTAATCACCGCTACCTTTTCAGCTAATGTTAATGACTTATAAGGAGCTTTAGCTTTTGACAATGGCATAGTAAGAGCATATAAATACTTAAAGCCCAAGCACAAAAACTAAAAATGTATATAACCGCATTAAATCATTCACAGGAAGTGCATGTGACTCTTAAGACCGAAGGGGTGTGGGAGGGGGGGAGGATAAAAACACAGGGTGGACAAAAAAATCATCGGAAATCCCCAAATAGTGACATTCTAACCCTCGCTTTTGTTTTCCTTAGAAAGATCGTTAAAATAAATAATGTATCTTAGCTGAGAAAAGTCTCAGGAATAATTTTTACCGTAATATTTTAGGATAATTGTACGAAAAATTCGAATTATCCACGATTTTTTAACATTATTTTAATTCAGAATCCTAGGGACCGAGCGAAAAATTCTAATTATCCAGAATTTCGAATTAAACAAGTTTGAATTATCCAAGTTTCACTGAACTTTAATATCTAGTTTGAAGTCTACCTCTTAAGAGCGAAAGTAATTCTCATATTCACTTAAAGAATTGTGAAATGCTGCCTAGATTAAATGAACAACAATGAGATCTTTATTGCAAAATACTGCAATTAACTGTTTCCAGTTGGTCTTAGGAAATAGCTTTTGATGAATTTGTCAATCTTTGATCTTTAATAATTCACTTTTTAACTTGAAACGAACAAGTGCTTTCTTCTTTATTTACGTTTATATCTTAAATTCTAAACTTTTTACATTTGAAGTGAGAGGAATGAAAAGATAGCAGTCCTGTATGTAGAGAATGCTTAAGATCATTATATCATATTAATGAAATGAATAGTTATATATTGTTGAACAAAATCCTATTGCAAGAAAGAAAACTGAAGATTAAATTCTGGATGGTTCCATATTTCATAATACAACAAAGATATTTCAATGACAGAAGAATGGTTGTGGATTACAATTCAAACTCGTCAATCGTCGACCTTTCTGACAGTAGGTCATTAAGGTTAGGGTGATAAAGCCATAGAGGAAAAAAAAAGCAAGTGGATTGAAAGAAATGCCACAATATGTAAGTCTACAACAGGCACTTAAAATCAGATAGTTTAGAAATCTGAAATAAACTATTATTATACAGTATTAAATGAAAAAGTTGCTGCTGGTGAAACGACTCTGAAATCAAAACAGGAGACAGTTCATTATGTCACAATGTGAGACCATTAAATGCAAAGAACTTGACAATCTTCTCAGACAAGAGAAAAGAACAGTCAAGATATTCTTGATTGTATGTTGCAATGTCTTTATTTCAAAGAGATTTCTAATTGTAATTCTGTTAAAAATTTAGGAAACTGATATTTAATTTTTCACAATTAAGCTATAATTTATTATGAAGATTTCTTAGCTCATTAAAAAACACTAGTTATCCTGGTTAATAACAGAATGAAATATATTTCACTCCTGTTAATATGACACCGTACGAAACATCTGGATATAGCAGTAAAAGTATGTAGTAAGATCATCTTTAGATGTATGTTAATCTTTTTGATGATAATCAAATATCATAACTGAACTGAAATCAATGGTAGTTTCCTTCCATAAACTTCATCTGTAGGTTTGGATTCAACTACATTTTTTCAGTAATTCCTGGTTATTCATGCTCCCCCCCCCCCCAAGTTTTTTGAAGTTGATATCAGTCTTCTTAATATTTACAAGATAACTAGTACACATGTGAAAGACCAATGTTTGTCAGCTTTAACTGTTGTTCTAATTTGGCAGCCATATTTATATATAATTAATTTATCATTTAAATTATAAATAAAAAAATTTTTAAAAAATGAATCAAAGTATATAAAGTAATAAACATTATTTACAAAAGTACGTAAATTTTCCGAATGAAAATTCCTAAAACAATGGAATAAAACTATTTACTCTTCTTGTGAAACAGTTCAGAAACCTCTTCAGTTATTCACTATTGGAACATTTGCTTAAAAACATGTGCATATAAAATATGTAAAATATAAATTACTTTTATAATTTTCAATTAATGATTATACGAATTCCAATTACATTTTAGATCGCAGAACGAAAGTTAAAAATTAGTTTAGAAGTATTATAAATTCTATGAAAGGAAATTGCAATACTCTTAGTACAAAAAAAATTGCCCAGTCATTTCCTGAAACAGTTATTTTTATCATAAATTCGATTATTTCCTTCGTATAAAAATTTAAAATTCGGTAATTAGTAATCGTTTTTAATTCCCTAAAAATCATATTTTCTACAATGATATATAAGTAAGATGGATTGCAAATTCCGAGTACTATACATATAAAATTGTACGAAATACACCTAGTAATGGTTATACAGAATCTGAATTTATTTTTTCAGTTAAGATCGCATATGTATTACCTGATTAAGTTGGGAAATTATTAAGGATTCAGATCTGATGTCGTTCGACTCGATTCAGTAGTTTAACACACTACACTTGTTTTGACCTCTGAAGTAACTTACAGAATTATAATCAATTCCACTAAGCAATACATCCTTAGTGTTTCACAAGATCGAAGCAGACTTGAATGATTAACGATCGCAATTCAAACACACACGACGAATTCGTGAATTTTAACGAAACGAAATTTGGTCGTTGAAAAGAATTTAACGAACTCCACATGTCAAAACGATAAAAGCGGTTCAAACCAAAATTAGGGTGGGCCTAGTCCTACGTAACCTCTAAAGGTACTTAAGAACTGAGATTTCGTCTGGTAGATATCGCCAGATCCCTACTCTTCCATTCTATCTCTTTTTCGACTCTACTTTCAAGATTTGAAACGATATTTTCACTTAATTCCACCCAAATTCGGTTACTATTATGAAATCAATAGGTTATTTCCAGATTTAGGACTAGTAGATTTGGTTTTGTTTTCTTAACGATTTCTTATTTTCTTTATGTATTTAACGTTTACAAAGAAGAACAGCAGTGTTGGAGAAATAAAAAGAAATGTAGATCGAGAGACAGAAATTACTAAATCAAACGGGAAAGGAATTTAGAAATAGTGTAATTCATAACGTCAGCAAGCGATAAGCCTAACTTCAAGTCAACAATATGGCTGCCACCTAAGAAAAATTGGGAGATTTTGAGTAGAAATTATTTACCTTTGAATCTGAGTTCGTTTTGAGGTTCCAATATTAGTACTTGCTCTTGTTTCGACATTATTTAGATTTGTGTAATTTAAAACTTAATAATGGATTTAAATGATGATCAAGCCGGTGAATCCGTGAGACTATTCTCACCTCCCGACTATCTGCTTGGCGCATGCGCTATTCAATGCTGTTTACTACGATGACGTCATTTAACAAATAGAGGGGCCACATCTGTTTACTGCTTT
>JAFIDM010092125.1:0-23645 GCA_023159025.1 Thereuonema tuberculata
CTATATTAAAATGAATAATTACTCTGCTACTAACTATTCAAAAAACAAAATCTTATTAAAAAACTAGGTTGAATAGATATGTTTGGAGGTTGGTTTTTTTTTTTGTTTTTGGTTGAACAGATAGGTTTGGAGGTTTTTTTTTTTTGGTTGAACAGATTCAAATAATTATTGGGGGGGGGGGCGCGATGAGAATTGTGATTTAAAATTAGGTCGCAAGTACTAAAAGGTTGAGAAACACTGTCTTATAAGATAAGTATTGAATCATTTTGATTTGGAAAATAATGCCAATTGAGTTAACTGTGACTACGAATGAAAGTGTGATTACACGACTACACGCTCTCTCTCCGTTGATATCAGTACAGTAGCACTGCAATGTCAGTAATACCCCAGACGAACTGTGGTAAAAGAAAAAAACAAATTAGAGAATGCTGGGGATAAATCGAAACATTCAATATAAATTTCAATATAAAAATGAATAACAGGCAAATGATATCTTCAAAGTTAACTAGTCGGCTACCCGTCGCTTCCCTCCGGAAGCCTCCGCATATGTAACGGAAAACAACTTTTTATTTATTAAAAAAACACACACACACAAATTACTTCAAGTAAACTAAAACAAAAATTTAAATTATTTTTTTTAATCTAATTTCTGATGTTTATATTCTGTCAATCCACGACTGCTTTTAGAACCAGCGTGTGAATCATATATCTGTGATATAGTTTTATTTTTCATGGAGATTAGAATGTAGTCCTCGTGGTTTAATGGCTAAGACGTCTCTCTTCGGAGCAGATGGTTGTATGTTCAATTACCGTAGTGAATATGTAGAAATTATTTCTATTTTCACAAATTACAACAATTGCACCAGACAGACAGAGAAATAAAAGCTTTTAGTAATATAGATATACTTTTCATTGGTTATTCTTGCGAGTGAAGATAACCAAATTCTGATGACTTGTGACTCAAAGGCATGAAGTTGTGCGTGAGTCAAAACAACGTTCTCCAAATAGATGGCAATTTTATTTAGAGTCTGTCCTTGAGCTATATTGATAAACATCGTGTAAGAAGGGCTGATCTGAAATTGCTTTCTTGTGAAAGTGAATAGAAGTAGATTATCGTTTGGTTTCATAGACATCCTATGGATGAAAACAAAATCTCCTTTGTGAATTCCTGTTATAATTTCGGCTTTTATGAGATCATTATCCAATGAACGGCATTTAAGTTGAGTTCCGTTGCAGTGTCCAAACTTGGGATTGATTTTTTGCAACAACATTATTGGAGATCTAATCTTCAATGACAAACGATGTCGAGGAATACCGCTGAGATTCAATGAGTTCAGATATTCAGGTAGATAGAGATGTTCGTGTTGTGGATTATCAGAAGTATCAATTTTATTCTCACTTAAATACTCTCTAGTCTCACCTTGTATTCTTTGACTTATCATTCGATTGATGTTATCGACAATCTCGTTCTTTGGTTAGTTCTTAACTTTGACGTGATTCCAGGTATTTAAGTTACAAATAGTGTTTTTCAGTAATCTATCTCATAAAAAGGGTGCTTCTTTCTTTCTTGACTCTGTTTTCATTACTCCAAGATCTGCCGTGTACACGCGCTTATTTGTCAATATCACATACAATTTGGTTAAGGAAGAATACTTAAAATATTGCAACATTTCGGCAATTATAGTTCTAATTGTCAGTTTCGAATTATAAATAAACTGATGGATGGGAAATAAATAAATAATCTTGAGATTCAAAAAAAAGGTTGAATATTCATTATTGATGGGGGAAGGAGAAGGAGAGATAAGTCAAAAAGCAATATGAAGAGAGTTGTAGTCCCGATGGCCTAATGGATAAGACGTCTGACTTCGGATCAGAAGGTTGCAGATTCGGTTCCTGTCGCGGATGTTTCATTATAAACATTATTTCTATTTTCCATTCTCACAGAAAATTGCCTCGGACATACAGAGAGACAGACAGAGAAATAAAAGATTTTAGTAATATGGATTGATACTTTTCAGTGGTTTCTGAGTTACAATAGTTTTTTTCAGTATTCTAGCTAATAGAAGTTTTTTTGACTCTCATTTTTATTGTAATTGTCACTTTTCAGTGACGTTTGAGTTACAAATATTGATGGTTTTTGAGCTGCAATAGTGATTTAAGTCAAAAAGCAATATGAAGAGAGTTGTAGTCCCTATGGCCTAATGGATAAGACATGTGACTTCGGATCAGAAGATTGCAGGTTCGATTCCTGTCGCGGATGTTTCATTGTAAAAATTATTTCCATTTTCCATTCTCACAGAAAATTGCGCCGGACAGACAGACAGAGAAATTTTTAGTAATATAGATTACTAATTTAGCTGTTATTTTAATATTTGACAACAAGCATTTCTAAATATTCAATTTTATATGTTACTATTTGAGATAATTTAATAATTTAATTTTCGAATCTTACAGTAGAACCTCATTATAACGGACTAATTGGGGCTGAAGGTTGTCCGTTTGAATGAAAGTCCGGTTTATAACAAATAATTCTATATCGGTGTAATGCATCAGGGTGTACATCAATGAAAGGACAATAGTTAGCTGTAAAAAGTACTTAACGACATGACTCAAAGGTTACTGAATAAAAACTGATGAGTGTGTGCGGCAATTTGTGGAATTTCAGACAATAACGAAATTAAATGATCGATAGAATTGAGAAAGCAAACGAAGGAACAACGCTACAAAGTTGCGAATCCTTCCTTGTAGCGTTGTGCCTTCGTTTGCTTACTCAATTTTTTGAATCATCGGGTACGTTAAATTTTTTTTTTCATTAAATGATCGATGTTTAATCACTTGCTTGGAAATGTAAAACTCGTCAGATAATCATATCCATCCTTTATTATTATTATATTTTTTTAAAAAACTGCCCGTTATAAGCGATGTCCGTTATAATGAGGTTCAACTGTATCTATATTTGATAAAATTTTGTATTTAGAAAAAAAAATTATCTACCTATATTAATTATTATTATTAGTAGTATTATTATTTTGGATAACTTATTGCAAATTGGTTAAAAGAAAACTTAAAAAAAAGCATTTAAGAAATCATTAAAATAAAATCAATGTTAAACATATAATATTTTGTTGTTGATGTCACTCAATAAAAACATTTTTGAATGATTCTTTACGATATTTTTTATTCTCTACAATAAATAAATTTAAGTTAATAAACACAAATACATAATTTATATATAATAATTTTATTTTATTTTTTCATAACAACAATTTTCGCAAACTCTTTTTTTGATGGGAATGTTTTGATCAAAACACGGTTTCAAACGTTTTGTTAATTCACTATTTGCTTTAGTTTTATGAAAGCTGTGATCACTTTTGTAAAACTGAAATACAGTATAGGTTTGGTATCAGATAAAGTAAATCTCTGACATATTTGTCGAAGAGACTTAAATAAGTAAAAAATTATTTAATTTACACTATATGGGGTTCAATTGGTTAACGTCTCTTCCCATGGCCATTAACTCGATATTTCACAAACAGAATGACCTGTTTAAAATTTTAAAATTTTATATTAAAACGTGGAGCAAATATTATTAACTTTTAAATACAAAAACGTACTTTAAGTTGTCTTAGGTATTTATTTGTTTTAGGGTTTTGTTCTAACATTTCATTTTCCTCGGACACTGCCATTTTTTTTTAAGAGATGGCAGCATAAAAGTTCTTCAAGATGCGATAACACGCTATTAATCGAACTAAAAGGAGACACAAAAAGAGACAAAAAACGGAACTCAAAACATATATATACAGGGTGATTCACGAAGATATGAAGAAACTTCGGGAACTCATTCTACATGTAAAAGTAAAGAAACAAAGTTATGTAAACATAGGTCCAGAAATGCTTGGGTAGCGAGTTATGGCTAGCGAAAGATTTGACCCATAATTTAGTAAAAGACTTGCTGGAAGTCTGGGAAGATAAATTAAGGGGCGAAATCAGTGGTTTCTTATGGTTGTTGACCTCAAAAATCAAACATGTCGCAGAACTGTATCTCCATGTGTTTGTAAGCGTCTCCCACGTGGAACCTACAAAAGAGGGATCGCGAAACAACGTTTTCTCCGTTTGACGTACAATAACATTGGTAAAGTAGGTTAGACACACAAACGTTTACAACAAAATGTGTAGAACATTTCATTCTGAAGAAAACAGTACAAATATAGTGCACAGAATGTGATTCGATGGTCGAGTAAATGAACGTCTCGTCAGAACAAAACAACACATGTTGTACATGTAGCCTACAACAACGTTGTTAATTTCCCAATAAACAGAGTAAATGTTTATTACAACTTTACATGTTATATTTATAATTGGAAAAGTAAAAATGAACATGTGTGTCGTAAAGTACATAAATTATTGCATTGAAATACTCTATAACAGAATGTAATTTTATTGAAAACCACAGAATAATGTTGTGCGAAAAATTGTTAGTACATAAGTTGGCAACGTAAAAACAGCTGTTCAACAATAATCTGACTTGAATTGTTTGGATTTATTGTGAGAGCTAACAACTGAGTTGTAGTCCATGTGCGTATTATTCCGTTCCTAGAACGTGAGTTTCAGTCCGTGTGGGTATTGTTATGTCCGTAGTAATGATTATAGTTGTGAAGTAGAATGCCGTACTTATTTAGAACGGAAGAATACGCCGATATGGTGTTTATTTACGGTGAATATGAAGGCAGTGACACAGCCGCTGTTGAAGAATCAGACAACTTTACCCTCATCGCAGAATTCCAAATGCTAGAACCATTACTGCTACATTTCGTATTTTACGGGAAACAGGATCACTTCCTAGTGTAAAGTTTCAGTACGACCGCCCTCGCCAAAATGATGTTAATATAGATGAAAACATTATTGCAGCTGTTGAGCGTAGTCCCGGTATTAGTACAAGACGTATTTCGAAACGGTTACGGGTTTCGAAAAGTAAAGTATGGAGATCACTGAAGAATGACAACCTTTATTCTTACCATAAACAAATAGTACAGCATTTACATCCAGGAGATGATGCCCTTCCTTTGGAGTACTGCAATTGGTTAAACACTCATCGTCAACTCTACAAGTATATTTAATTTACCGATGAGTCTCAGTTCACTCGTGATGGTATTAACAATTTACGAAATCAACATACATGAGCATATGTGAACCCTCATGCAGCAGTGGAACGCAACTTTCAACAGCACTTC
Source organism: Thereuonema tuberculata (assembly GCA_023159025.1). Taxonomy (NCBI): domain Eukaryota; kingdom Metazoa; phylum Arthropoda; class Chilopoda; order Scutigeromorpha; family Scutigeridae; genus Thereuonema; species Thereuonema tuberculata. Next base: position 5,232 of record JAFIDM010092125.1, read on the forward strand.
AGCATGAATGTATGGTATGGTAATATTCATGATCAGCTGATTGGACCGTTTATTTTCCAATAGCACTTAACAGATCTGGTGTACTTACAGTTTCTGCTAGAAGAATTACCGACATTGCTTGAAGATGTTTCTCTTGCAACGCGACGCCGGATGTACTTCCAACACGATGGCGCAACGCCACATTTTTCAAATAATGTTCCCACCTATTTAAATCACCAATTCCCAAATAAATGGATCGGTCGTAAAGGTCTTACACACTGGCCACCCAGATCACCAGACCATACGCCGATCGATTTTTGCATATGGGGATGGATGAAGGAAATGGTTGACGCGGTCAAAGTCGACTCCCGTGAGGCGCTACTTGCCCAAATTAATGAAGCATTTACGCAGTTAAAGAACATCCCTGCTGAACTACGAAAAGCAACAAGAGCAATCGTTCAACGGGCAGAAAAATGCATTGAAGTTGATGGAAATATTTTTGAGAATTTACTGTAATTTTATTGATGAAGTGTAGAGTAATGTTTTTCAGTTCAATTTACTTTGCTCTGCTCTCCATGACAGTTCATTTAATCGAACATCTATTCACTTTCTGTATACTGTATTTGCACCGTTTTGTTCAAAAATAAATGTTCTATAAGTTTTGTTGTACAATTTTGTATGTCTAATGTCACGTTGGGTTTTGATCCCCCTAAGTGAACTACAAAATAATAATAAATAATACTATGCAATGCTACCAAAAACCAAAATACAAGTCACCTGTTTTACCTTCTTAAAAAACGGTCGGCTGAATGCTGTTTGTTGTAAACTGCGGAGAACGGTTTTCCACACCTATCCTATCTATAACCTCGGGTTTTCCTCTTTACGGAGCTTCATATGTATCTTGTCCATTGTCGCTGTGCCCATAATAAAACAAAGAACTAAGGTACGCCCCAAAGATCAAAACCATCCAAGATTACACTTAAACTAATTTACTTTATTTTCTTCAAAATTCTATCTCGAGAAACGATTATATCCAATGTAAAAGAATATGATATATAAAGATAGTTTCCACTAGATCAGAATTAAATAATCAAAAATTAAGTTAAGCTTTGTTCTTCTTTAAAACCAAAATATTTAACTCTGGCTCATATTATTAAACTTTCCTTGAATATTAAGGTTAAATAATGGATAAACGGACCAAAATGTAAAATAATTAAATTCAGTTTTATTCACAAAAAACACTTTTGGATTAAATACACTTAACTAGTAATTCACGAACACCCACACACAACCCCTGTCTTTAAATATCACCCAAAAGATAATTGGATTACCCCTTTCCCGCTTCTCCTTTTGTAGGAGAAAAGAACAATATTTTAGCATACAATGTTACCCAAATATATTTAAAAAAAAAACAATGTTCAGGCCTTTTCGAAAGATAATATATGAATATATTATATCACAGTATTCGAATACCAAAACAATCTACAGACAATCTTATTTTCTCTGGGTCGAACCACAGCCGAGAAATATAAAACAAGGTTATATTTTCCACCTTTTAGGCAATCAGCTGATCTGAAACTTCCCTTCCCCTCCTTTTTGAAGGGCAATTAACCTTTCCCAAAACGCACATGGCGCCGACAGTTCCTAAACACATAACAAGATATATTCAATGAACACCTTTAATACTCCCCTCAAAACACATATAATATAGAATGATTATATATAAGATGTAAATAAAACATTAACAAATCAACACATTGGCTTCTTATATTAATATCAGTTCTTTAAACCAATCAATAAATTAACTTAAACTTTGTCCCATTCAATGTCTGTTTCTTAAACTACTAAATGAAATACAACTGTTGATATACTATTTTAAATACGCCAAAATGGCTTCTTTCGTCTCAAAGTTTACGTTCTAAGCATTGAAAAACAAACACTTCTCCTCCCTTCTTTTATCAATGCCTACATAATCCCCTAAATAGTTCGTAGATTGTGATTGGAATAACACGTCTGTAAAGACATAAAGTTATTTTTAAGTTTCTCAGTTCAGTTGGAATTCAAGATAACACACTTGAGTTAATTTTCTACCCTCTAACGCCGAGACAATGGCCTTTCACCCCGGTTCCGGAGATCGGCTGACCTCCGACTTCGTTTTCCCGCTCAAATTAAAACACAGCTAATTCAAGCCCAAGTAGCACTGCCGGTTCTTTTCTCATTTTCTTTTAACACAGTTCTTTTAACACAGGTCTTTCGACTTATTCTTCGTCCGTCGTTACAAGTACAAAATATTCTACTTACAAACTGAAGTTTCTGCGCCGGACATCGGCCATTTGTTTCGCTCGGACGGTCCGTCTCCCTCGGTTCGTTCCACAACGCTCCGCCGTAGGGCTGTTCCATGATGGTAAATGCATAACAGTCTATTTTCGTCACAGAAAACGGCCTGCACGTCGGTCACTCATCGTCTCGCCTTATAATTGTATTGGAAATCACAGAGTCTATTGCACGAAACATTGCACTTGTCACACAAGGTCTGAGGATAGCACATCCTCCATAACGTTTGTGAAGCGACTTCTCGCCTCAACGTTTTTGATATCGTCTCTCCTCCAAGTCAATGATTCTACTCCCCGCTCGCTTAACAGATTCCGGCCAAACTTGACCTTTACCGTGTCCAACCAATGGGGTGAGGTCGAAATGTCCACGTGACCCTTGACCCCGAAACACATCTCCTAGCAACGAGTGACATATTTCCGTCTAAATCGAAACTTACACAGATATTGTCTTTACATGAGAATACACTAAAAATGATTTTCTCACGGTAATGCTCAGAATAAGAGTTTTACAAGAAAATGCTAGAATTCACAAAATACACAATATTCAAACAATAATACTTCAATTAAAGCAAAAATGCCATACATTTTCTAATAAATTCACACAACAATCATTGGTTACAGAAACGTGAAAATATTACCCTTTAATACAACGTTTAATCAAATAATTGTCCCCTCTCAAAATTTCACCACAAGTTCAAAAGTCTTCCCAACTAAACAAATTCTATGCCTTAAGCCAAACACATGTAGATAATCCCTAGACTTCCATTAATCCCATGATCCAAATCTAATAAGAGGGAAAAAAAAATTTCTTCTGTTTATCCAAGAGAGAAGGTAATGAACCACATCGTTACATGCCCCCCCTACTAGAGAAAAAATTTCCACTTGTGGAAATTTTCCTTTCATTTTACTTTTGTCATATGACGAAATTTTGACCTAACACCCCCATCCACGACGTCTAAACCCCACAATCCAGTGGAAACATCTACTCCTACTTTTACTTCATCCTACTCAAACATTAAACATCAGGCCTTAGACCTAGGATAAAGGGTCATCAAAAATAAACAAGATCACCGCAGTGATATCAATAGACGAAAATAACCCTCACCCAACGTCCTATCACTCCACCTTGAAACCAAAACAAAACAAATACAAATGCTACCCTTCGGCAGACAAAAGAAAAGAATATGGCGGGCAATTAACCCGACAATAGGCGTCGTCGTAACGACAGTTACATGAAAACCAACCCACCATGCCTACCTGAAGCGTCCATGGCAGAGGCCGAGCGGTAACTCTACATCACACAGAACCAATCACAAATTGTCTAAATCACACCTTTCCAGGTGAACATCTCCCTGGTTGACGCTTCTGTCCAACGACTTAATTTCAAATTAATAACCGATTGGGTCGCCAGTGAAGCATTGGACTCATACTTCACCGACGGTTGTCACTCCAGCTCCTTTAGCCGCGTCGTCATTCCATGGGATGGGACAAACACATCACTCCTCGCGGTTCGCTTCCGTACTTTATCTGCTCCTGAATGCACCTCATCCAACGGGACATTAACTTCCTCTCTCACCACATACCTTTTCAAATCGGCAATATGGGCTCTCCTCTTTACAGATGGATCTGACACAAGCTTCAAAACGTAATTTAATCTAGAAATCAATTTGTGTAACACGAATGGTTCTTCAAACACGTTCATAAGTTTTGCAGCTCTTTTGTCAATTTTACTTGACACAGGATGAGTCCTTAGCAAAACCAGGTCACCGCAATGGAATGCTTCATCTCTCCGCCTTAAATCGTATTTCCTTTTATTCTTTTCCGCTGCGGATCTCCTATGAGGGTCTATCCTCCCTTTAATCTCTCTAATCCTATTAGTTATATAATTCTTATTAAGTTTAGAGCCCTCGCTATTTTCCCATTCAAAATTAGAATGTACATCGCGTCCAAGAACCACGTAAGCCGGACTGAATCCAGTAGCCTCGCTTACCGACCCTGTCATACAAAATAACAGCTGTTCCAAATAATTATCCCACTGAGCATGATTCTCCTGAATATAAGACCTGAGCATGGCTTTAATGCTCCCAATGTACCTCTCCGCCGGGTTGGATTGGGCGTGATAAGGGGAAGTAAACCTGTGCTTCACATTATAATCTCTACAAAATCCACGAAATATCTCAGAACGAAACTGGGAACCATTGTCACTAATGATATTACTGGGAAATCTGAACCTGTAACATATACTCTTTAAGAGCCTCACCGCCTTCTCAGCGTGGGCAGATTTCATCGCCACAGCTTCCGTCCATCCTGAATACACAAAAACCACCACAAACAAATAACTGTTACCATTATTACTTCTCGGTAATGGTCCTGCAAAATTTACAGCTAGGGTGTTCTATACTCCTTCCTTTTCGGATATATTTCCCATCCCTAATCTCACTCTCCTAACGTGTTTAGATTTCTGACAAAGACCACATGAAACAATAAATCTCTTCACATCCTGGTACATCTTGCGCCAGTAAAATCGCTCATTAATCTTTTGGAAAGTTTTAAACACACCGTTATGCCCTCCTACCTCGGGGTCTTCATGCCAAGATTTTAATACAGTCTCAATTAAACACTCAGGTACAACCAAATTGAATTTATCCTCCCCTTTCCTTTTATCTCGCCGCCGCTTCAACAACAATCCTTTTTCTAACACGAATTCACCTTCCCTCATTTTCCTCTGCTTTCCCTGTTCTATCTCCTTAATCCGCTTAAAACAATACCTATCACCCCTTTGTGACTTAACCCACTGATCGTCGACTATCCTCATTCACCTACAATTGACTCGAGAGAGTACATCCCCTATTACATTATCAGATCCTTTACCGTGTTTAATTTCAAAGTCATACTCTTGCAACTTTATGCTCCATCTCGTAATGCGACTCGACGCATCTTTTACCAGACTTCAGGTAACGCAAAGCGCTATGGTCCGTGTAAACCGTGAACTTGCTTCCGCTCACGTACGATCTAAACTGTTCTACACCGAACACCACGGCCAAACACTCTAGCTCCGGCATCGAATAGTTTTTCTCCGCATTATTTAATCCACGACTTGCGAACGAAATCGCTCTTTCTATCCCTCCATCCTCCTGCATCAAAACACTAGCTATCCCCTCTCCGGATGCATCACAACAAAGAATAAACTCTCGGTCAAAATCAGGCTGAACCAAAATTGGCTCACTCGAAAACTTCTCTTTACGGTAAACAAACGCCGCCTGCTGCTCCTCACCCCACGCCCATTTCTCCTTTTTTTTTAACAAACGTCACAAAGGCTCGTTCACTAAGCTCACCTGAGGAATAAACTCTCGGTAATAAGATACCATCCCCATAAATCGCTTAATTTGCTTAGGGGTTCGCGGAACCGCATAATCAGCAATCGGATTAATCCGCTCCGGCGAAGGTCTGATTCCTTCCTTATCTATCCTGAATCCCAAAAATTCCACACTATCTTTACCAAATTCACTTTTGTCATAGTTAATACACCAGTTTAACTATTCGGATTTTTACTTTAAAAAAAAAAGGGGGATATTTGGCATTATTTTCATTAGGTTTCCGTTATTAGTTTGAATGTTAGAAATGCAACCATTTCAATGCAGTTGTCAGCTATGGCTTGATGCTGAAGGTCTCCGTTTCATATAGGGAAGGTTGTCGGTACTTTTTTTTTTCTCCTAACCTTTTTCCTTCTTAATATTGGCTTTGTGGTGTTTTTTTTGTTTTTTGTTTTTCTTAATTTGCTGACTTTTAATTTTTTTTTCCAGCTTTTTCTTCATTTTTCCTTACGTTAATGTACTTCATTTTTTTTTATTAATTATTTTGTTTTTTTTATTTTGATGGGTCGCCCTTAAACTTATGCTTTGGCACAAAATTATATTCACTTGTTTTATTATTAATTACTGTATAAAAAGAAAACATTTTACGAAGAAAGCAATAAGAGACGAAATTAAAAAGAAGAAAGAAAAAGATAAAAAAATATAATATTCAGTGAAATGAAAATTTAGAAATTGAAGAAAAAAAAAAGATTGTTTAAAAGTAGTCTTAAGTTAAATAGATTAAATTAGTTTAATTTGCATAGGTTGTTCCACTATGGCTGGTATCTACTTTCAACTAAGCAGTCAATGTAAATTAGATTGATTTGATGAAGAATGTGAAGAAAAGAAAAAAAAAGTAAATTTAAAAAAGTAAGTTAACGATAATCAAAGGAAAATATACTGTATCTAAATGAAAAGAGAAAGTACATTAAATTATGTAAAGAATAGAAGATTATAAAGGGCTATAAATATAAAAATATAGAAAAAATTCCAAAGTAACAGGTACTGAATTTTAATAAATAATTCGGGACTTTATAGAGAATTTTACGAATTATGAATAGACAAGTTAGAGAGATTTTTTATGTTTAGTTATTAGGAAAGGAAACATATGCGAATTGTAACGTGAAAAGAGATATTGGAAAAGAAAACTACGTTATAAAAGATATAAATGTAATTGATATAAATTTATAGAAGAGAATGAGATAAAGTATTAGTAAAATTAAAAAACAATAAAGCTCCATGAACTGATGGATTTAATATTGAAATTCTGAAAAGCCTACAATGCAATAAGTAAGAGTGGTTTACAAATTGGTTTGATTACAAATATGGGATTTCGAACAAATGCAGATAAATAGAGAGAGCAAAATATTATCCCTTTCTTCAGAAAATGGGATAAAAAACTCCCGAAAAATTATAGAGGAATAACCCTTTTAAATACTTTTTTTCAAAATCTTAAGAGATAATTAAAAATAATATAGGGAAACGGAATTTCGAAAATAATGCGTTAGAAGAAAATCAGGCAGGTTTTAGCAAAGGATATTCCACCCACGACAATATCTTTAAATCAAACTGATAAACCTGTGATCGCATGTAAATTGTTTTTATTAGATACTTAAAAGATAAAGTATCTGTATGTTAAATATTCATTCAGTATTTAAAAATGAACTTGAAGCTGTTGTTTCTAAATGATGTTATAATATGACTTTAATATACAGGGTGATTCTAAATTCATAGGACAAACTTTAAGGGATGGAAGGGCACACTACAAACATTTTCTGTCAAACAATGTATGTTTGCAACTGTCATGTGTAGGCGTTAGAGGGTGCTGTTTCGTCGTTGACGGTAACTCCTATAAAAGCAAAGTAATTTCAGTATTTATATATGTATAGATATACAGGGTGTTTCGATAATTGTAGACAAAACGAAGAGATACGGTTCCAAGGTCATTTTGAGTCGACAAATTCTCTGACATTTTGTTGTACGGATTGTAATTTTAGACTTAAAAAATCAATTCTTTTGGAATGGTCCCTAATCAAAGAAAGCTCCTTTCATATTAGGAAGTGTAAGTAAATAAAAGTAAAGGTTTATTACAAATAGCAATCCTGACAACAAATGCCATGAGGGAAAACAGGCCCCAATATAATAATTAGCACGTCCTAATATGAACTGAGCTTTCTTTTATTACGAACCATTCCCAAAGCATTCATTTCATAACTCTAAATCTACGGCCCGTACAACAAAATGTCATAGAACGTTGTCGACTCAAAATGACCTTTGGAATCCGTATCTCTTTGCTTTGTCTATCATTCCCATGTCGCTTGATCTACCCTGTATATATAAATCTATCAATTAATAATATCTATCATACATAAATTAGTTCATTTAGGAAATGAAATACGTATAAGATACATAAAAACGTTGAGCTGTGTAGGTGATTTATTAATAACACAATTTAATACCAAATAACGAATATATATATATATATATATCATGAAATACAGTAAAGGTCGATATAACGATGCTATATTAAGAAAAAAAGTTTCATGTCCCAAGAACTTAAAATATCTGATATATTGAGAAGTAAAATGTAACTTTAAATCATATTAAAATTACATAAAAAGACTTGCATTCATAGTAAAAACAAGTTTTTATAAATTTCTTAGACAATGATATGAAGACTTTTAAAAAAGAAACTTACTCACTGAAGTTTTTTGTAAAAAAAAATTAAAAAAAAAAAAGGGAATTTTGAGAATGCACATAAATAAACAAAGGTTCTCTCACATTCAGCTACTATGTCGGGAATCTGAGAGAGCTGTTTCAGCCTTGTTAGGTTTCTTCAGTAAGGTTTATCCTTGATGGTAGCTCAGAGTTCAATACAAAGAAGAGGTAACCATTCCGGCTCCCTGGAATGGCCCCTCAAACCAACAATAACTCACTGTGCACCGCACAGTCTCCAATTCTTTGTCCCAGCAACCGCTGCAAGAATTTAAGAAAGAATTGAGAACCCAAAAAATATACAATTAATGTAAATAAAAAGCTTAACGTCCACCAAAAGTTTTGAAATTTTTTTGGGGGGGAATGCACATAAATAAACATAGGTTCTCGCACTTAATGTGCATTCCTAAATTCTTTAATGACCAGCGGTTGCAGGGACAAAGAATTAGAGGCTGTGCTGGTGCACAGTGGGTTATTATTGGTGCTTGTTTTGTTTGAAGGGCCATTCCGGGGAGCCTCTTCTTTGTCTTGCACTTTGAGCTACCATCAAGGGTAAATCTGACTGAAGAAGCTTAATAAGGCTGAAACAGCTGTCTCAGATTCCCGACATGGTAGCTCAGGGTGCGAGAACCTTTGTTTATTTATGTGTAATCTCAAAAAAAAAATTTTTTCAAAACTTATGGTGCATGTAAAACTTTTTATTTACATTAATTGTGTTGTAAGAAGTTTACAGATAATTTTTTTTTCCATTACGCACATATGTTGCAAAAAAAGTACATTAAATTTTCAATAAAATGAACGAACTATATGAGAAAAAAAGCATTAAATGAGAAATAAAACAAAAACAAGTATACGAATTTGAATCGATAATCTTCAGTGTACAAGTCCAAGACGTTAAGCATTAGATATAGCTGTCAACTAAAATTAAATACTTGCATTTCTAATATTTAAGCTAATATCGAAAATTCAATGAAAACAATGCCAAAAATATGGAACATGGGGGGACGTTGGTCCCTGAAAATACCTTATTGTTTGGGCCTCTGAACACGAAGGTAAAATGCGTTTCTCGATCCGACGTTCCGTTCAGGAGATGTAAGAGAAGGACAGGCACGGAAGGACGGACGGATAGAATAGCTACCGATTTGAACGCTATCCCAATAGCTCGTAAATGGGTCGGTAAAAAACGACCTTAATAACCAATCATAAAATAACAAATAAAACATAATTGAAAATAAAAACATAAAAAATAAGAGAAAAATATTAAAAATAAAAAACAATTGGTTTGCTTATTTTTTCCGCCAGTAATTTTTTATTAGCCCATTGATATTTGTAATTGTTTTTTATTTTAAATTATTGTTCTGTTTGTTATTTTATGATTGGTTTTATAGATCGGTTTTTTTTTAATATCATTTTCATTTAATATAATATTTTTTATCATTTACTAATTTTTTATTTTACGCTTTCAATTGTTATTTTACTAATATTTTAAGCTTTGTGGTGACTTTATTATTATTATTGAACTAGACAGGTACCGTCGCTTCGTTCCGTAACCCTTGCATGTATAGCATTAAAAAAAAAAAAAACTTTATTTTTTAGCAAATTACTATGGAGATCGTTGGCACTCACACGGGGGGTTGCAGCAAAAAAACATCATTTTTGCATGTATCTTCCAAACGCAGGAACGTTTGTTAATGACTGATGTACCGTTCGATAGAACTTTCAAATACCAACATTTTCTCAATATAATGTTCTCTTCCAACTTTTATACTTTTCGTTTAAATTGAGAAAGACGCCATCATAGAAAACAAAAACGTTTTTCGAAAGATTTTTGTAGCATTTTGTTTGTTTTAAAAAGCTCTACATTTTATCCATTTACATGACCAATCTATCTCTAATAGTTTGGTCACAAAATTGTAAAAAACATAAAGTCTTATGACAATGACATACAAAATAACGCTTTTATATAATAGAATGCTTTTAATTTTTTATTTGTACGGGGAAATGTCTTCTCGAAATTTGCTGGAACCGAATCTGACGGCGTTGTGGGATTCTAAATAATGATGCACCATTGGAACAATTAAATGCAAAGTTCTGCAAAATGAATGAATGCAAAATGAAAAGTTCTGCCATTTTAATATTTTGAAAACTTTGAAGAAAAAGAGAACAGATAAAGAAAAAAGATAAAGAAAAGAAAGATATTTCCGTATCATTTGATGATAATTTGAACAGGAAATTAGCTCCATTACTAGGAAATATTAAAATAAAAATGGCACACAAAGCTAAAATCCTAATAGGTAGTATTTTGTATTCTAATAAATTAGAAACGGACAACTTAGACAAAATGGCAGCGGTTTATGGTTTGGAATGTGAGAAAGGTGATGAAAGATGCAAGTACATAGATGAAACCAAAAGAAGGGTACGTACCCGCATGAAAGAGCATGACAGAGCCATAACCAAAGAAACCCGCAATACTTAATAGCCACTCATCAAATAAATACAGGTCACAAAATTCTAACAAATAAACCGATTGTTTATGCTATTGAAAAGGATAATTATCCTAGAAACTTTTGTGAATCTATCATTATTAAATCACTTCCGTGTTATAACACGGATGTATCCATACAAAATGCTTGGAATACGACATTAGCTGACATAAATGTATTGTTATTATTATTATTATTAGAGGCAGATATTACTTGAAATGATACTCGTAGTTGTAATTTTTCAAGATTGTTTAAAATCTGTTACTTTAACACTATTATGCATACTTATTATGTTCTTATTCAGTTTGTATTCATTTCGGGACGTTACAAGTTCCGTTTTTATATATTTATTTATTTTTTGGTTACTTGTAATCTGAGGATGGGATCTGACCCCGAAACATCTCATTTATAAACTTATTTTTGTTCGGATTTTTGTATGTATCGTCCGTATTTTATTATTAAAAAAGAGTAAGGTTATCAATGAATCCCAATCTAATTAAATGACCTTATCGGGGTGTAATAATAGCATATGTTGAAAAGTAACGAAAATAATAAACAATCACGAAAAGCGAATGTGTGATATTTTATTGACTGAAGCTACTATCACTGCTTCAATTTTTTGCGACCCATTTGGGAGCTGTTGTGATAGCGACGAAAATCAGTAGCTATTGCAATTGTCCTGTTCGTCCCTCCGTCCAATGTCTATGAACCCATAACAACTTCCGAACGAAAGATAAGATCGACAAACTGATTTCACCATCGTGTTCAGAGGCCCAAACAATGTAGGAATAGGTATTTTTTGGGGCTAACGCCCCCCATGTTACCAAAGTTCTGCTATTAATAAAATGGTATAGATTTTTTTTCTATCCTTTTCCTGTAAAAATTAAACTTCGAAATCATAGGTCGACTTTGACCCGCAATAAAATTTCAGTAACATAGGAAAAAAAAAGGACATTTATTAAAATAATCTGCAGTTTTTCCTCAAGAAATATAGAAAAGAGTTTCAGAGCAAATGCTTGAAATTCCAAAAACTGATGTTAATCATCCATCAACTGCCCTCCCGGTCCAACGACGAAAAAGAACCATTTTTAAAAGTAGGTTTTATATAAGTTTAAATAAGTGTTTAAAAAAATTAATAAAAGGAAATTGGTACAACTCATTTAGAATATATCGAAAATGATAAAGCATTTGATAATATCAGCTAACAACTTTGGTATATACAATGAAAAAAAATGAAGCATGTACTGTCTTTAGGAAAGTCCAAAATTATTATTGAGACCGAAAAAAAGAATTAACATAAAGTGAAAGACAAATAGATTATTTTTTTTTTGTTCAACAAGAGTGTAATATCTCACCAATCAAAAATGCAGAGAAAAAGTATAAAAAGTATAAGTATACAAATGAGATCTCAATGTTACTTAAATATAACTCTACAGACGATCAGGTGATTATATTTTAGTAAAGACAGACTTCAAAAAACTGTCTCAAAGCCAAAGTCAGTTCCAAGTATAACTTAAAAATATCAATCAACAACAAAAAAAAAAAGCTTTCTTGTAGGCTAACCAATAAGTACATAAAACTATTTTTAATTTGTCATTGAAAATCACAGAACAGGTTTCACATTTCCAAATAATGAAAAAGACAAAGAGAGCGAACAAAATCAACAACTTCCAGAGAATATATGGCACAAGTTCTTAGAAAGGAAAAAAACTAACAAACAAACTAAAGATATGGTAATGAAAGTTTTATGAGGTAATAGCGGTATCAACATTTATCACAATGCTGGGCACACAGAAAAAAGAATTAACGATATACGTATAAGCATCAAAAATGAAATTGCTAAGACATGTGAAAGGATTCATAAGAAGATGATGAATCAGAAATGATTACTTAAGAAAGGAACTAGATGTCCAGGCAAATACAGAGAAAATAACACCATACAAAATGAAATGGAAAGATTAAGGTCCTCAAATAGAATTCCTGAAGAGATATTACAGTACAGCAATATTACAATGTTTAAAGTTTGTACGTTACTTTTTAAACATATATATTCGTTTCGTTTTTTTTTTTTTTTTACCACTTTTTGTGTCTTCTTTTAGTTCGATTAATAGCATGTTATCGCATCTTGAAGAACCTTTAGGCTAACATCTCTTTAAGGAAATGACTGCACATTTCGTTATATTAACAAAAAAAAATGGGGGTTATTCATGGGTTTGCCGTCCTTGGCCATAATTGCTGAATATGTTATGCATTTTCTGGAATCTAAATTATGGAAAATGGAATTAATCAAAAAGAATATCTCCTTCATCTATAGATATGTAGATGATATCTTGTTATTGGTTAATAAGAATGAAATTCACAATATTTTATCTGCTTTCAATGAAATTGATAATGATATATAATTCACACTGGAATTAGAAAGTAACAACAAAATTCCATTTCCTGGATGTCCTAATAATTAGAGATAACGGTCAATTTAATACTAAAGTATATAGGAAGCAAGTTAGTGCAAATGTTTGCAAATTACAATTCAGCAGGACCAGTGATTTACAAAACCAACGGAATTTCTTTGGTGGTTAACAGAGCTATTAAAGTTTGCTCAAATCAATTATTATTATCCAATGAATTAAATTCAATCAGAAGTATCTTCTTAAAGAATGATTTTCCTATAGATCTTATTAATAAAACAATTAGCAAAACCATGCAAAGAAGTAAATTCTCAAAGCCTAATATAAAAGAAAATAAGAAATTTGTTTCTATTCCATATGATGCTAACCTTAAACATATGCTTGATCCTATTTTAAATCAAGCAAACCTAAAATTGGCACAAAAAGCAAGTAATACTTTAAAACACATATTTAATAAAAATATTAATAATATGAATAAAATTAATAATGACGATAAAATCGGAGTTATCTATGGTATCAAATGTAAAGGTGGCAATATTAATTGCACGTATTTTGGTGAAACTAAACGTAAAGTAAAAAATCGAATGCAAGAGCGCGAAAGAGCTATACAGAAAAAAGTAACCTGTAATATTTAACAGCATTACATCACAAAAATAACTGTCACAATATAATGGTAAACAATCCCGTCCTCTATGGCATTGAGAAGGATTCTTACTTACGTAAATTCACGAATCATTGTTAATTAAATCTAAACACTGTTACAATACTGAAGTATTAATTAAGAACGCGCTACAATATAATTTACTATAGATTATTTTTATATGTTACATTTGCAAGTTGTGATTTTAATGTTATCCATAATTATTGTTATATTTAAATTTTAATTCCGAGCCTTGTTTTCCTTTTCATGTATTTATTTATTTAATATCATCTGACGACGAAGGAAGAATACCTTCGCTACATGTTATGAGTTGTTTATTATTTATATCTCTATTGTTTTTGTGTGTTTGGTCCTTCGTGTTAAAGTTTATACACACAGAATGGATAATAATTATTAAACTTTTTTGTTCTTGTGAATTTCCTGTTTGTTTACTTTGCTTTTGGAGGCTTCACTTTGATTCCTATCATTAACTCCCTCTAGTTGCTATTGGGTGACGTTTAAGATACAGACACAAATCCAAACATATTTCTGAAAATCGTTACTGAAATCCCTTACTTCAATATTTCTGGAATTAAAAATTCAGATTAACTTCAATTGTAAATGCATGAAAAAATAAGCTTTAATTAAACTTTTGATGAAATGAAAATAAAAGAATAAATACAAGGAAATAAAGTTAGGCCTACTAAACTTAGTTAGGCCTTTAGAGATAGGTTTATATTACTATTAGAAAGATTGCTATTAATTTTGGTATAAATTTGATTAATAGATAAGAAGTTGTGATGATTCAAAAGTTGACCTGCATTTAATATATTTTTTTGCTTTATGTATACAGAAAATATAAAGCAAAGTTCGAAAAAAATAAATATGAAACACATTCGAACTACGCTGTTAAAATAAGTTCTCGTGTAAGAGTGATGACAATAACATTCATGTTTAAAGAATTATCTCCTAGAGACTATCCAAGTTTCACCGACTATTCGAAATAGTCTACACTTTGTGATTAGAATAGCCGTAAAACTAACACAACAAAGAATAAAGTAATATGTAATTCAAACGCTAGCTTTGCGCTTAGCCTCAAATAAATCAATTAGATAATTATAAAGAAGTTAAAAGAGATTGCAATGATTGGTAGACATTGGCAATTTCAGTTCTATTTGCATACATATTTTGTTTAAATAAAAATGCCCACCATAACGTACCCCAGAATTTAATAAATGTCTGTACAAATCAGTCAACTCTTTCATAAATAATAAAACGAATTACTGCTTTATTGATTAACCTATAGACTAAAAAAGATGTAATAAGGTAAAACTTTCTTGGTTCAAGACGACCTCTATGCTTCAGCAATTTGGCGGCTCCGTAGACCAAAAGAAATACCTAACAGTTCATTTATGAAGCAGTTAATTCAGAAAACTAAGTAGTTCCGAACTAACAAATCGTTTGAAAGAATAATACACATCCATTCAAAGAAAAAAAATACCAAATTTTTCTTAAATTTAAAATTCTCCCTCTGTGAATTCACCCTGTTTGACAGTTAGAGAACCGCTATGGTAACAATCACTGAGTAGTATAAAATAGTGATCAATTATTCAAACATTGTAAATTAATGTCGATTATTTCATAATAAAAAATCTTCCATATGATATTTAGTGATTAATGTATTATTTTTTTTTAACTTTCTTATTTTTGAAAACGTTAAGAAACTGATTATTCAAAACTGTATTATATTGTATCTAATTTCATTGGAGTAATTATTTACAGCCATACCTCGCCTTACGTCGGTAAGTCGTTCCAAGACTAGTGACGTAAGTCGAAAACGACGTAAATCGAATAAACTCTTTATAAAAACAACCTACAACCCCTGTAAATAAAGCCATAACGCCGCTACTAATATCAGCGCATAGCAATGCAGTAAGTCCATTGATAGTTCAACATTTTTACATTCTTTTTAATAAATACATACATTTTAATTGATACTAATGTAAAGAAAAAAAACAAAAAAAATTTACCTGATGAGTGACATCGATATGATTTTTTTAATTAAAAAAATTAATATGTTCGCTGACTGACTTAACGTAAAGTTGTCTAAACTGACCCTAGTCGACTTTTATTTATTTTTTCTATTAATATTAATAAAATACCGATGTAAAGTCTAAACCAACATAAGTCGAAATGACATAATGCGAGATCTAACTGCACTTATCATTGCTTTATCAATTAAACTTTCTTCCTATTAATTCACCTCGAGGCTAAACAAATGACTTATATAACTCTTTTTTTTTTTTTCAATGAATTTTTCTTTCTTATTTAGTTATTGGAAGAAGTAATTATTACCACTAAATTACTATTTCAACCTTTTTATCTTTCGGAGATCTGCTTCCTCTAGATCTAAATCCTTTTTCTTTGTGATGTTTTCATCAGTTTATAAATATGTTACTGTGGATAATTTGTCATTGTAAATACAAATCCTATTTCACTTTCCAGTAAAATTAAAAAGGACGTAAAATTGCTCTGGATTTGAATTTCAAATGTCGTTCCATTCATATTGTCAGAGGAATGAGCAGGAAGACAATTCACAAGAACAAAACCTATTACGTGATGCGTACAAGGACAATTACTATCTCCTTTGCTTGTTGTGTACGGATTTATTTTGTTCAAAGTCAAATTAAGAGATAAATAGGCCTTTCATGCCCAGGTGCACCAAACTCCAGTTAACTTTGATGACTGCTTTTTGGATGTAGCTAAAATTAGTGGGGGGTGCAGCCTATGTTTTTTTTTAAAAAAAAATTAGCCTTCATTTTAAAATTGTGTGAAAGGAAACAAACACGTATAAAAAGAAATTTATCAAGTTTCTGAATAAATTTTCTTTTTATATATGCTTGTTTCCTTTCACACAATTTTAAAGCGAAGGCTAAAATTTTTTTTTAAACCATAGGCAGCACCCCCCAATAATTTTAGCTACGTCCAAAAAGCAGTCATCAAAGTTAACTGGAGTTTGGTGCACCTGGGCATCAGTCTATCATTTTCTCTACTTACGATTTAATAGGTCCTGATCGATGGTCGTTAAGCAAGTTGTCGTAAAACGAATTCTAATTTAATTTAATTAGAAATTTAATTTGAAGATGATCCAAAAGCTAATGTAAAAATATAGAATCTTCTAAAAAAACCAGATTAATAATTAATAAAAACATATAAAATAAAGACCATTTTCCAAGAATTAAAAAATGTATTTATTCAGAATAAATCAAAGAATAACAAACAAAACGACAATCAACAAGAAAGAATCAATTATGAAAGGAATTTTCAAAAAGATTCGATATTTCTATTTCCACCTACTTCAAATGAAATTTTAGGTATAATATCCAATTTAATGAATCATAATTTCATGGGTTGTGATTTTTTAAAAGTAAAAGAAATCAAACTGCATAAAGAAAATGTAGCGATGCTCTTAGAGGAACTGTTCAAAAACATTATCATAACGGGGTCATATCCAACTCTTTGGAAAATTGCCCAAGTTATCCCTATTTTCAAAGGAAATAATACGGATAGCCCATACAAAGTTTGACAATTACAGACCCATATCCTTACTCTCGAATATTTCAAAAATTTTTGAAAGTTATCTTTATGGTAATGTTGAAATTTGTAATTGTAATAAAAATCTCCTAAAAACAAATACTACCCAGTCTCCTAATTCATTAGTTGCATTTCCTCCTACATTAAAGGAAATAACTGAAATAATCAAAAATATAAAAAATAAGAACTCTGTTGGCTTAGATAATATCATGGTAGAGGATATCAAAAAATTCAATCACAATATAGTAGAATTTATGACTATATTAATAAATAATATTATTATAACAGGTACATATCCAGATAAATGGAAAATATCTAAATTAATTCCCATCTTTAAAAATGGAAATTATATAGATATAACAAATTATAGACCAATATCAATACTCTCAAATTTATCAAAAATTACAGAAACCTACATTTTTAACACAATATATAATTTTATTGAAAAATATCATTTAAGAAATAAAAATCAATATGCATATCTAAAAAATAAGAGTACAACATTATTATTACAAAATTTAAATGAAATTATAAATAAAAACTTAAACAAAAGTAATTTCATTCTAATTATATATATAGACATGAAAAAAGCGTTTGATAGTCTCGATCACAACATATTACTACAAGAACTAAATAATATTGGTATAAGAGGCCCAATGCTTAAAATACTAAAGAACTTTTAAAAAAAAGAAATTTCAAAATTAAAATACAAAATAAAACAAGTAAAATATATAATTTAAAAAAAGGCATACCACAAGGATCTAACTTAGGCCCAATACTATTTCTAATATATATTAATACATTAAAAGGAGAGGACCTAGTGTTTTATTAGTGCAAAGCTCCATTCCCAAACAGCTGTTTCACGCTATTATGGCGATCATCAGTGGGAAGCAGAGCATAAAACCCCTA
>JAFIDM010092126.1:1738-27578 GCA_023159025.1 Thereuonema tuberculata
TTTTTTTTTTTTTCCATTTTTGGATGCATTGTTGGGGTTACACCAATGTCTGGAAGTAAAAATTATTCCATTTGAAAAACTGTAAATTATCTAATTTTGAATTCAAGTTTTTAAAGAATATACGATTCCAATAATAATTATTGTAGGTTTTTTTTTTTTAAATAATTATTAGAAAACAAGCCAAACTAAAGATAATGTGAATCACCTGGCAAAGACAACATAGTTTTTGTCCTTCCTGTTGGGAGGAACTGATCCTATTTCTTTTCCCCAATGTCCGTTTCCTGCTGCGCTCTTTTAACTCTTTCCCTCCCTCTTCAATAGCAAAAACCGCAGCATAGCGCGTGAATTTAATGGATTTTTCTTTCGTCAACCCACTCAGTATTGTTCCCCATTGTTCCACTGCCCTTTGTCCCTTTCTGCCCGCCACAGCGACGACAGCGTTCCAGGAGGGAACCACCCCCAAACGACCAAGTTCCTAGGGTCAGAAAAAGAGTCAAAGGATTGGAGAGGTTGTACAGTGGTAGGTCTAAAATCTCCTATTGCATGAAGCTATCGGTGCAGCCGAAGCGACTTCATTGTTCCGACACCGATCGGCTTAAGCGGCCAAGTGGACTGTCAACTCTCGACGTCCACACGTGTGACAACTAAAGCTCAACTTTGTGCCGTAATGGATTTAAATTGATGGTAGATTAAGGTGGAACGAAGATGCTAAAGTCAACAATTGCAAGTCAGCAAGCTTTTTCCTTTCTTTTTTCTTACTTACAGTAACTTTTTTTTTATGTAAAATTAATACATTTTCAAACTAGACATCTTTTGAGAGAGAGCAAGGGGAAACACTGTAACCCCTATTCTCTTAAATTCTAGTATATTCTGCAGAATTCTTTCTAAATATTAGCAATCAGAAGCATACCAGAGTGAGAGATAAGAAATTTTACCACAACGTCAATGGATTCTTATGATCAATTAATAAAACCCATTAAAAAATCTTGAAGAAACCCATGACTGTCTAAAAATGCCTTAAAAAATACTAAAGTCAATTCAGACATTAATTTAGTTATCATAAACTGGACTTTTTACAATGAAAGTAGGGAATGCATTTGCATTTCCACGGAATAAACAAGAGTTTTGTTTTTAAGATATGTAATAATATATAAGTCGCAAAACCAGTTTTTTAAATTTGCACATCTATTTGCTAGAAAATGAATCCAGAATAGTAAATTGATTTGAGTTTATTAGACTAACAATTCATATTAATATTAATTCATATTAATGATACTTTAAAATGTTTCATAATTTCTAGTATTTCAATTTTTGTCCATCTCCATCTTCAGCAAGTTGTCTTAACTTTTCATCATTAACAAAGCTTCTTTAATGTAAAAAAAGATCTATTATTATCTTTACTGTAAAATTTACTATTGAGCTTTTTTTTTCTAGTAATTTTTTCATGGAAAGAATAACCACTCTTGGAATTTCTATTTCCCTGTAACATTGCACAGTTCTGGAATTAAAAATTCTAGGTTTATTGTATCTTACTAAGCATTGTATTGCAAGTGCTGTCTACCACTGGCTTTAGAATATCTTTCCATCTGAGATCTTTTAAAGTTTACATGATAGGAAATTGAAATTTGAATTGTATGTTAGACTTATCAAATCTGAGCTGCTTTTTGATTTCGTATTAATCTGATCAATTGACAAGAAGAATCTATTACATATTACTGTTAAGTTCAATTTATTACGAATACTTCGAAATAATTCGTAAATATTAACTTTAATGGATCTGATCTTACTGAAAAAGTTGTAGCA
This sequence comes from Thereuonema tuberculata, assembly GCA_023159025.1. Classification (NCBI taxonomy): domain Eukaryota; kingdom Metazoa; phylum Arthropoda; class Chilopoda; order Scutigeromorpha; family Scutigeridae; genus Thereuonema; species Thereuonema tuberculata. Next base: position 3,542 of record JAFIDM010092126.1, read on the forward strand.
GTCTATGCTATGAATAGTTTCTTATTTGTTTAATAAATAGGTCACTTTCAATAAGAAATTGTAGCTAAAGAATACTAATAGCATATGTTCTGGCATCTGAGATCTAGAAATATTCGTAATTAGAAAGTAGAATTACTTCATAAGTTTTCTAAAACTAGAAAATCCATTTAAAATATATCAAGTCCTGCTTCTACAGCATTCCATGTCATTAAATGTACAGCATATACAACTAAACAGTATTTACTAATATTGAAATTTACTAATGTGCGTTAATTTCAATAACTGCACATATGTAGATATATTCAGATATGCAGATATGTAGTTAAATGGCAAATATGCAGATATATTAAGATAAGCAGATATATTTTATGCAGATATGCAGTTAAATGGCCATAGTAATTATAAATATTTATAAATGGACATAATAATTTAACATCATTTCAAACATACAACTTAAAGATGTAAAAATAAATTTTATTATCTCTTATTGCTCAAAGAATATGAGAGGAAGGAAAGGAGAAATGAATGTATTCAACATTTCATTTTTTTTCTCTGAATTGGGTTTTTCTTTTTCAGAAGTTGTTATATAAACAATTTCTATTTTTCATGTCTTGGAATTAGGCTATTCCCGGGAAACCACTCCAAAATATGAGACATTGAAAAATCGATGAAACGCTCAAGGCGATAGGAGACTATTACATTTAAAAGTCATTTTGGAAGTTTTTGGGACAGAATTTTTATTTTTAATCCAGTAGGGAAGTGAAGCTCATGAATATCCCTATTCCATGTGCATGTAATATGTGTGTGTTGCCGGATGGATCTTCTTGAAACTTTATATACATATTCGATGACTAGAAATGATTTGAGTTTATATTTGAAACCTGTTCCAAATGGGTTCTTGTAGAGAAATCAGCTCAAGAAGGTGACAAAAAATTCCCATAGAAAATCATGGAATCTCAACAATGGATTTCTATCCTGTATCAGTGAATATCTCATTATCTTCAATGAATATGGAATCTGGTTTGATCCCTTTAAAATGAATTCGATTATTCAATTCAAGTAAATTATGCGGATTAATTTTTTTTTTCATTATTTGTATTCAGCAAGTACTGAATTGGAATATAACAGTAAGCTTTTCAAATTTTGTCATTTTCACAATCCTCAAAGATAAGTTGGATTTAACCTCAACGTAAAAAGGTTTAAATGACATACTCAGCTGCCAGTGATCATAGAGTTAACGAGTTGAGAATTTATGTTACACCGTCGTCAGATGCCATCTTTGTAAACAAAAAATTCGGTTGATGAAATGTTGATCTGCTACGAGTACTTCAATCAGCTGTGAGTGATGCAAAAGGAGTGGAAATGCATTCTGTAGAGATTGTTTTGAATTTTAGACTTTTTATTTTTTTCATGGATCCAGTTTGTTGCCTTCCTTCCCACTTTACAAATAAATTAACTAGAACTGACCACAATCTCACTAGAACGTATTAAGAATATATTGACATTTAGAGACATTACATACACTCATGGACAAAAAAATTAGCGCACCAAGAAGGAGTCGTCAAAATGAAACGAAAATTTACATACGTAATGACTACTTTGATATAAGTAAATGATAAGAAAATCAAAGAAAAAGGATAATTTATTTCAGAGAAAAAGGCAAAAGAACGGAGGAGTTAATACCCCGTTGGACCCCCTCTAGCGCGAATGCACGATGCGATACGATCGGGCATTGAGTCATACAAGTTCTGTATGATGTCTTGAGACATTTCGTTCCATATTTGCTGTAACCTTGCCTCTAGTTCGTTCAAACTCGTGGGATGCCCAACTCGTCGTCCCAAATGATCCCAGATATGCTCGATTGGAGACAAATCTGGGGATCGGGCAGGCCAAGGAAGGGTAGTAACAGTGCGGCGACAGTCTTGTGACACCCTTGCTGTATGAGGCCGAGCATTGTCTTGTTGAAAAATGGCTCCTGGGAGCCGTTGCATGAGTGGCAACACATGTGGTTGCAGGATTTCATGAACATACCGCTGGGCTGTCATGGTGCCACGGAACAATACTAGGGGTGACCGTGTATTGTAGGCAATGGCACCCCATACCATCACACCAGCTGTGGGAGCGATGTGTCGCTGTACAGTAAAGGCAGGATTGAAGCGTTCACGACGGGCTCTCCACACACGAACACGATTGTCATCACTGCCGAGATTGAATCTGGATTCGTCGCTAAAGACGAACTGGTTCCATTCCGCTGCAGTCCAGTTTCCTCGTGCGCGGCAAAACTCCAAACGGAGGCGTCGATGGGTGGGCGTCAAGGGCAGCACACGTAATGGGCGCCGCGATACCAACTGTCCTTCAGCCAGGCGCCTTCGTATGGTTCGAGAAGACACAGCGGCCCCTAGTGAAGGTGCTACCTGTGCCTGGATGGCGGCCATGAAGCAGTTGGCTGTACGCGTGGATTTCTGACTATGTGGCGGTCTTCTCGACGACTGGTCTGTCGAGGGCGTCCTGAGCCTGGTCTTCGTGTACATGACATCTCTCAGGTCCACTGGTCCCAACACCTCCTCACAACACAATCAGAGCGGCCTAACTGACGAGCTACTCGCCTAGCTGACCACCCAGCTTCCATCATCCCGATGATTCTCCCTCTCTCAAACTGCGACAACTGCGTATACTGTCTTCGAACACGGCGTAATGGCATGTCTACCTCAGCTCTTCCTTTGTAAATGCTTCAGCACACTCAAACAAGCTTTGGTTACCTGTTTTATACTCCACAGAGTACGATGTTCAACGCCCTCTACCGGCTATACGTAATGCGCAATCACGCTGCATTTCTAATCATTTGCATATCTCCCCGACATGTACCTTCATTGCAAGTTTCGTTACGATCCCGCAATTATTTCTTGGTGCGCTAATTTTTTTGTCCATGAGTGTATTTCGAAAGCCCGTTCGACTTTCTTTCGAATGGGCTTTCGAAACGTGTAATGTCTTTAAGATCAATATATTCTTAAAATGTTCTAGTGCGTTTGTGGTCAGTTCTTTACAACTTCTGTAATAACCACACATTAAAACTTTTAAAATAAATTGATTGTTTACATGTATATGAAAAAAATAGTAATTTATAAATCATATTTTTTTTTTAACAGACTACAACACACCAATTCTAATCAGAAAATTCTTTCTAAATTTCTAAATTTAGTACTGAACTTTAATCGACTAATTAAAACAACAACAACAACGTAATTCAAGAATAAATAAAAATTAAATGAAAAGCTATTATTTTAGAAAGAATTTAACGTGCCTTATAATTCAAAAAATGACATCCAACGAAGGCACAAAAGAAAGATAACAGATATCGCACCCCGAGCTATCACCTGGCTGACGAGTACTAAAAAGGACGATACGGCCGTCCCAGACTCTCGCCAGTGATAGCTTGCGGTGCGAAATCTGTTATGTCTTTTTGTGTCTTTGTTGGTTGTCATTTTTTGAATTATTAGTTACTTTAAATTCTTTCTTATTTAAACTTGCTTGCTTACCTTTATGCTGCTATCAAATTCCTTTTGAGCCTAGCGGAACGCAGGACAGGGATTTTGACGTTGTTTCTATTATTGTTTATTTTTTGGTGGGGTTTTCTTTTTGGAGGGGCGTCACTTTTGAGAGCGAGAGCCTTATCCGTTCGCAACTTCTGAGCCTATCATCGGTAGAGTGTGTCTGGCTGATGAGTCCTAAAAAAGGTCGAAACAGCCGTTCCAGACTCTCGCTAGATAATAACTCGGGGTGCGAAATCTGTTATCTTTCTTTTGTCATTTTATAAGATATTATTTTCTTTATTTATTTATTTCTCTTTTATGTCTTTCATTTGAAATCTCTTCATATTTTTTTTCTTTGGTTTTTTTTTTTCCTCAATTATTCATACGTGAATTATTTGGTTTCAGAAATAATTGACTAAATAACACACATATTTTATTAAATGGTTTTCATGGGCACACATATTCCATTAAAAGCATTCAATAAAATATGTGTGTCCTGATTTATTTAGTCAGATATTTTCTTCGTCACAAGTTAAATAAGAATTTATAATATTTTCAGAAATATCTTTACGAACATTTAAGACAAATAAAAAAGAAAACAAACAGAATCGAATATCTGAAGAAAATGAAAACTTCATTTTCACTTTTTTTTTTTTTTATTTCAATTTGTTTCTTTTTTCTTGCAATCGAAAAGAGTTTCTTCTGACTTCTGTCTTTATTCTGAATCTTGGAGTTGGTACTTGTGACACTTATCTTCTCGTACCACGCTCCATAAAATTTTACTAAGTCTTCCATACTTAACACTTAAATATAACTTTCAGTCAAATTCTTAACATTGCTTTTGTTGTTTTCAAGCACAGCATCATCAGAAATGATGAAATTTTTCAAGGACTCATCAAAGTCTCCGCTTTGGAATAGGGAGGAGAAAGACGGATAAAAGAACCAGAAAAAATAAAAGGACTACCAAGGAATAGTATTAACAACTAGCCTTCATAGTGATAAAAATCAATAGTCAGATTTTGCTAGTTTACATTATACAGTACTTTATTTTTTACTTACCATTCTAAAGAAGAGATTTTAAATGTTAAAAATAAATTTACATTAGTTTAATCTACATTACTAAAATCTTTTATTTCTCTGTCTATCCGGCGCAATTGTTAATTTCCTGTGAAAGCATTACTACAATGAAACGTTGGCGATGGGAATCGAATCTGCAATCTTTTGATCCGAAGTCAAACGTCTTATCCATTAGGCCGTGGGGATTACATTCAAATTATTGTTTCTTATCACTCCCTTTGTGTCTGTGTATGTGTGTGTGTGTGGTGCAATGAGAGAAGAGCCAGAGAAAAAATAAAATAACTCATTAATTTTAACCTACTAGATTAAAATTTAAATTTCAATGTTCATTTTTTTAGATGCTCTCCGGTCAACAATGGTGCGCTATCAAATAATGAGTTCAATCAAAAAGGAATAAAATATCAGTTTTTGCCATAACCGCTTGGAATCGATTCTTCTTGGTTTATCTCATACTTACCATGGGGAGACAGGGGGATGGCCTAGTTATTGAAGAAAAAATATTTGTTTTATATGTATTGTGCGGTATTGATCGCATTGTTACTGTTTTTTCCCGAACGTTAATTACTTATATTTATTTCAGTGCTTAATCGCCCTTGGAACATTCATTCTAAGTTGTTTATAATAATTTCTTACAATAATTTTTACAATAACATTTTGCGGTCAATTTACAATGCACTACAATAATTCTAAACAATGTCTTAAAATGAGAGAAAGAGAGATAAACTGATGGCATTCAACTTTTATTCCCCGTTTAAGTTAAAGGATTCTACATGGATCGTGGGAAGCTCTATTGATCAAGAAACGAGGGAGCTTCCCACGATCCATGTAGAATCCTTTAACTTAAACGGGGAATAAAGTGTCTTGATCAATAGTATTACGCCTGCAAACCCGAGACTCCATTTTACAGAGGGCTAGGTGAACCCTAGGGCATGTCTGGAGTAGAATTTAACGTTGAAATATCCCCGACCCCCTCCCCTGATTGAACCGGGCTCCTCCAGCCCACAAGCCTTACCACTTGGCTATCGGACACTCATTTAATGTTGTTAGCTTTACAATCGCATATGACCTTCAGAAAGCATAGGCCGCGTAATAATTTATCCAAGTAATCTGTAATCCTGGTTTCTGCTGCTTACAACTTTGATCCACTGATTTTGAAATTTGCTGTGTTAGTAATCATGGCAACAACACATTTCTCTATCATCCATATTAATTTAATATCAGAATTAAGAGATTAAATTTAGATCTCTTGAACTATCAATAAAAAGTTAAACTTAAAATTCTAACAAAATTTCTTCTATTTAGTGTAAAAGTAAGCAACCATTATTCCTATAGATAGGATCATTTTATCTGAATATTGTTTTAGTGGGGAAGTATAAAGTACAGTTTTGAGGTAGTTAAGAGTAGAAAAGGGTTACAATGGTGCTTTGTGAATTGTTACGAATTCTTAAAAATCGCAGTTTTCCTTATTTTGTTAAGGAATTTCCCTCCCCTAATTCTCAATGTGTACTCTTTGGTGGATAACAAATTCGAAGTGTGATCACTTCATGAAGAACAGACATTTATTTTTTAATGCAAAAATCATACAAATTGCTACTTAAACTTACACAAACTCTATTATTAGCCATTAAGTTCAATCTACTTTCCGGTGATACATGAAAAGATATATTTTACTGCACAATCAACTCAGAACAGAGAATAGTAATTAAACGAATGGCATAATTCCAGACAAGACTTGACTTCTTTGTATATTGTCCAAGAAAACAGCATCAAGATACTATCGCTGATTCTGTTCTGCTATCCTGTAATCTAGATCCGTCCACTGATGCAACTACTAGGGTGGAAGTGCGACTACTACTTCTTCTTTTCCGTATCTAGGAGTATCTCCGATCGGATGAAGGATCATCGATCTCCTTACACTTGTCTCTCCCATCATTCTTCCCTTTAAACGTCTTCAGTTTCTTTATCTTTTACCTTAATCATATCCAACCATCTCTTTTTTTCGTCTACCTAGGAGATATGTTAGCTGGTCATCGAATAACTTCCTAGATATTCTATTATCTTCTATTCTCCTTACATGGCCAAAAAAATCGCACTGTAGCTTCTTCAATCAATTTTTATAAATTCCTAATTCTGACATGTCCCTTTTTGTTTATGTTTTTAGATCACCATTTGTAAGCTGACTAATACAGAATATTACAGAGTTCATTTAATATTTCTGTTTCCTCCCGATTAATCAGCATTGAATTATTATATCTCCTGGGACATGGCCAAGAGGCATTGCCGTCGAAACCCAATAGCCACGATAATTCAAAAACTATTTAACTTATAATCCTTAAATTTTAATAGTTAATGAAAGGTAACAATTATGATTTCCATGTAATATTAATAGAAATTAGAGGGTAAAGGATCCACGAATCTCTGTTTAAGTTATTCCTGCTTATCCATTATCACGAGAAACAACCACTAATTTCATATAAAAAAAAATAGATTACATTTACTGGTATATGTAGACTATCACGACTTTTGTAAAACTATCTTTAGATACTCGTATATCTAAATATAAAGTAAGTGAAAGACGTCACACCAACTTTAACTTTTTTTACCTTATCATCCCAGTCTTTTTCCAGAATATTACTTACGACTTTTATTTCAACGGCTATTGATAAATTGAATAAGAACAAGGTATGGGAAAGCATAAGTTGCCATCTTTCATATCTGTAAAAATACTGACCAATTTAAGCCTGTAGACTTAGCGAAAGTAATAAGCAAAGAAAACAAGCAAGGAGTATAGTGGTGTAATGTACACTTCCTCCGTGAATAAATGTGAATAAATTAATGTTTTCAAATCAACCTAATCACCTTTCTAACTCTTTCCAATTTAACTAAATAAATTCAATTCCGAAGGAAAATGTACAGTCATCGAACTGTGCCTATAATAAACGACCAAGTAAATAAATTCCGAGGTTCCCGTCAGGCATAACCCAAATTAATAAAGCAGGATCATATAAGTACTGAAATAAAAAAAAAAATATAAAAAAAAGGACACTAGGAAAACCATCGGATTTATAATATAAACAAATATAATTTATTAAAACTTGTCAAAGGCAAAAATTTACAATTATTTGCACTTCCCCCAGTTCGAACGACTTGCCCTAGGCAACTAGCTGTTGCTTATAGAGCTTTTAAAAAGAAAAAAGAGCTTGTCATATCTTTGGGAGTAAAATCTTAAATAACTCCAATATTTATAATGATCTTTTCTGTTCAAATAAGATGCTTATTATTTAAGTCTTATTTGAATCATGCACTAGTTATTCTTAGTTAACTTTTATCATATACACAGTTTTACAATAGCAGCTGTTGTGAAACTCAAATATTATTAGAAATAAGCTTAAGAAAGAATAACTTTTCACTAGCTAAATATTAAGTGGGTTTCCATATTTTTTACAACAGTATTTTTTTAACATTATTTAAAAAGATATTCTCTGTTTTCAAAATAAAATTAATGTTTTTTTTCTTTCTTTTTTTTATATATACAGTAAAACCTCGTTAAGTCGTCACACAAGGGACCAAACATTTTTGACGATTTAGGCGGATTGGGAATTTTTGAAAAAAAAAAAACAAAAAAAAAAATCACTGAAATACAGTATTTTCATGAATTGCTGTAGGATTCGATGAGAAAAACAAGATTTTCAGAAATCAATATTTGCAAATGAATGAGTGGAAAATAATAATAATAAAAAAAACACTTTTTATAGTTAACACATTTTAATCGTTTTAAAAGAAAGGCAAATGATGTCTGTCTTTCAAAATGGCCATAAGCATCTTTCTCCTCCATTTTGCATGCCATTGTGTTGTCTTTTCAGCCCCACCCTTCACTTTAAGAAAGCCAATCCTTTACGGGGAATTTTCGACCACTTCGGAGCATTTGGGTTCTTGGAATCTCGCTGCTAATCATTCAAAGCACACTTCTCTCTGCGACTCTGTCGAGTGTAGATGTTTTTCTTGATCGCTCCTGAGTGTGACTTCATTTCATAGAGAAAATTGTAGCTTCAAAAATAGCTCTATAAGGGCTATTTTTTTCTCTTGCAATTTCGTGGTTCGATTACGTTTTTAATATGTCAGGGAAACGAAAACTTACCCCGTTATCTTTTAAAGAAAAAAAGACTTAATTGCACTTTTTAAAAAATTAAATGTTTCGAAAACAGCTTTTGCCAAAGAACACCATATTCCCAGGACTACATTAAATGATTTTTTTCTTTCATCGAAACAAGTAATTAAAGAAGCTGACTGCAAAGACAAAAGAAAGAGAATGAGGAAATCGAAGTTTGACGAGATCGAGGAGGTTTTAGTTCGATGGCTAAAACATGCCAGACCGCAAAATGTGCCGATTTCTGCCGTGATTCTCAAAGAAAAAGTCATAGAAATTGCTAAGGAGTTGAATATTGAAGTTTTCGGCGGCAGCAATGGTTGGCTGGAACGTTTTAAAGACAGACATCATTTGCCTTTCTTTTAAAACGATTAAAATGTGTTAACTATAAAAAGTGTTTTTTTTTATTATTATTATTTTCCACTCATTCATTTGCAAATATTGATTTCTGAAAATCTTGTTTTTCTCATCGAATCCTACAGCAATTCATGAAAATACTGTATTTCAGTGATTTTTTTTTTTGTTTTTTTTTTTTCAAAAATTCCCAATCCGCCTAAATCGTCAAAAATGTTTGGTCCCTTGTGTGACGACTTAACGAGGTTTTACTGTATATATAAAAAAAAGAAAGAAAAAAAACATTAATTTTATTTTGAAAACAGAGAATATCTTTTTAAATAATGTTAAAAAAATACTGTTGTAAAAAATATGGAAACCCACTTAATATTTAGCTAGTGAAAAGTTATTCTTTCTTAAGCTTATTTCTAATAATATTTGAGTTTCACAACAGCTGCTATTGTAAAACTGTGTATATGATAAAAGTTAACTAAGAATAACTAGTGCATGATTCAAATAAGACTTAAATAATAAGCATCTTATTTGAACAGAAAAGATCATTATAAATCATGGCGTTATTTAAGATTTTACTCCCAAAGATATGACAAGTTCTGCGGGCAGTTGATTGAACTGCGTGCATATGAAATGATAATTGACAAGGCTTTTTGGGACCAGTAATCCTAAATTTCGATATATTTTTGAAGTTTAATGCGTATTTTCTTTAGTAACATACCTCTGTATTGCTAAATAGCTGTAAGGGTTATTACAAGTCCATATTCTGTGCAGCAGTAGAAAGGAGACTTGTAATCTTAGTTATAACTCATGAGTGGTATGTGGGGGTTGTTCTTCTTTCTTATCTCCTAGGTTAAGGTTGTTTCTTATGATTTCGGTTGACATTATTAGTATCTAAGCCGGGGGTAGTCGATTCGGTAGAGCCTTGTGGTCAAGACGTAGCCCTTTCACGAGGCAAATGTGTCGGAACCAGAGTTCGAATCCCGGCGTCGCCATGGATGTTTATTTCCTTTCCTGCTCCTTCTGGCATCCTGATGACGGCAAATGGGAGGAACCTAATCATTACCTTACGGAGGATATTAAAGGGATTCTTCGAGGGGTTCGCCATGATGGAAACTAACCTGCTGTGCATGCAGAAGAACACTGAAAAGAGAGAGAAACCAGGGGCGAGGAAACAATTACTGCCTTTTGTGATACTCTGTATGCAATTTCAAATATGATTTTAGTAAGAAACTCTTAAAATCGATTGAAAGAAAGTCGCTCAAATATTCTCAGCAGTCATATATCTTCGGGGAAACATATCTTGAAACTTAATTCTTGAAAAATGGATGTTTACTACTTTGTAACTAAATATAAACCTTAATGATCTATCGAGTATATTTTAATAGCATACATAGATACAACTCTCTACTGAGTACGGCCTGATGAAGTCTCCGCTACTTAACATGGGGCCATTCAAAGACAACAGGTTCCCAACCCCTACCAAAACAATTACATTAAAAATATTTCCATTTATTTAATTAAAATGTAAATTCCTTATATTAAAATGTAAACATTTGTGGATGCTTTCTTTTTGAACTCATTCACAAAGCTTTGCTTTATTATTAGTTGTCAAAAAAAGAAAGCATTTTACAAACATATAAGGTAGGTGACCCAAAGGTGGCCAGAGTGCACAAGATGGCCATCTGCTAATATAATATAGTAATACACAAAATAGTCGGTAGCATGACAGCTGTCCCAATCTAGTGCTAGCTACTGAAAACTAAGCCATTTTGACGAGACGTCGGCCATTACTGAGAAGACATTTGTTTTTGAGCATTGTTGTTCTTACTTTCCGATAAGTAATAGATTAAATTTAATCGTGTAAAGTTTTGTTAAATGCAAGTTGTTGTATATTTTATTAAAGTTCGGTCACTAACCATTCAGGACGTATTGTCACAGTTTAAGAATTTCATGGTAATGATATTGTTTATTTGTGAAAATAATGTGCTGAGATGTGTACACAAGGTGGCCCGCCAACCTGATCGTCTGACCACAAAATAATTGACATGAGACTGTGCACCCAATGTTTAAGATATGTCCACAAGGAGTGTGAAGGACTTATAGAAGGTGACAAAATCAAAGATTTCAAGCGTATTTTTTGCATTGACTCAGATTGAAAGACTTACACAAGGCGACAGAATCAAAAATTTTAAGTGTACTTTTTTGAAAGACTTTCTTCCTCTATATTTTGTACGCACATATTTAGTATTAGGACTTTAGACATGTAAAACTAGCAGCTTATAAAATACTGAATTTAGTCATAAAGTGTTAAGTGTCCTTTCAACCCTTGGAAAATATAATTTTTAACAAAATTAATATGTTGGCCACCTTAGGTTCACCTGCTCCGAAGGTGGCCCGGAAGTAACCTTTTGAATAAAATAACTGTAAAACAAACTAAATATGTTTTAAGAAAAACAATATCAATATATCTTGTTTAGAGAAGGTTCAGGGTGATGATCCCTAGATTTTTTTTTTACACATTAACCAAAAAAAAACGATGCATCTAAAAGGAGTTGTCCGATGGAGACAAACATTGGTGGAGAGGAAGATTATGTACAGAATAGAAAATGATTAAACTTTCAGGCAAATTGAATGATTTATTTCAGAGTTACAGAGTTACAAAGTAACGAGCTCAATAAGGTTTGACCCAACTCTACCCTGAATGCAAGCTGCCACACGACGTGGTATAGAGTGATAAAGCTCCCTGATGGTCTCCTGCGGTATTTCTTGCCAAATTTGCTCCAATTGTCGGCTAGGTCATCCACATTCCCTGGTGGATGCAGTCGCCTTCCCATCATATCCCAGACATGCTCGATTGGAGAGAGATCTGGGGATCTGGCTGGCCAAGGAAGTGTTTCAAAAGCTGCAAGACAGGTCATAGCAACATGTGCCGTGTGTGGTCTGGCATTATCTTGCTGAAAAATAAGGCCAGGGTACTGCAAAAGGAAGGGTAGCAAAACAGGTCTCAGAATGTCGTCGACATACCGCTATGCTGTAAGTGTGCCGCTAATGACGACCAAACGGGTCCGGCTATCAAGGGAAATGGCACCCCAGACCATTCCTGGTTGAGGGCCTGTGTGGCGTGCAATAGTGAAAGCAGGATCGGCACGCTGCCCTGGGCATCTCCAGACACGTCTGCGACGATCGTCAGGACACAGTTGGAAACGGGATTCGTCGCTAAACACTATACGTCCCCAGTCAGCATCATTCCAACCGGATCGAGCCAAGCACCACTGTAATCTGGCCAGACGGTGTGCAGACGTGAGTGGCAGGTGGCGTAGCGGTCGGTACGAGCGTAGATGTCGCTCTCTCAGCCGTCTGTGAATAGTCATGGTGGACACGTGTGCGGATCGCACGTCTGATGGTTGATAACGATGTTTCAGGCGCTGTTACAGCTGATCTGACAATCACTCTATCGTCTCGCTCTGCTTTGGCCCTAGGTCGACCGCTACCTTCATGACGCTGAAATCTGCCATTGTCCACCCATTCCTGCCAGCATCTTCTAATCGCCGCATCACTTCGACCCATATGACGAGCGATTCTCCGATTTGCCCAACCTGCCTCTTTCAATCCAATGATACGACCTCTTTCAAACTCTGACAATTGCACGTAATGAGGTCGAATCCTGCGGCGAGGCATTTTTTCAGTCGTTGAAAGGTATCCTAACTCGCAATGCAACAGAAATTTTGACCATCAGATTGAGAATCGCTTCTTATATACACCTGCTGAGTGCGCAGTTCCGATGCGCTGTAGCTTCCGCTATTCATTCATTGGACACCAAAGTTTAATCCTTTGCATGGGCGGTCCCAATGTCTTTGCATACGAAATTTCATTACAACTCCTTCTAGGAGCGTCGTTTTTTTTGGTTCCCGCAACTGTTAAATTATAAAAAAATCAGCAAAGCTTAACTATGGCCACCTTTGGGTCACCTACCTTATGAATATAAGAAGAGGAAGAGAAAGTAAAATAACAAATATGAAGTACACAGGGAAGTGAATTACCTGAGCTAACAAGCTACTATTCTATGACTGCTATGGATTGCATTTAGCAATGCGGAGATAAACTATTGAAGGAAATCCAATTAAAAAAAATGGCAAAAATTTCGAAATAGGAATACGGTCTACTATAGGTCTCTTGTCATGGTACTCGTTATCTCAAATACATTTCAATCTATGCACAGTCTACGTCTAGAGTACTGTTGGTGGCATTTCCAATGTCACATTGCGAAGTAGTGCTTTCCTGCATTACTTTCCTTAAACCAGTCTAAAAAGGGAATGGTTAGGTTTGTCAGATCGAAACATCCCTTGAAATTTTTATCATGTATTCACGATCTTAAGGAGTTGACGAACACCAAATTTTAGCTCCTTTTTTTTTGCACTGAAAGGGGTTTAAAAAAAATTGTAAGAGCTCAGAGCTTGTTGCACTGCGGGGAAGCATCGGGCAGCTAATGTGACATTGGAAACGCCACCGACAGTATTTGTGATATTCTTGTAAGTATAACCTGAAGCGGTGCGTTGATTTCTATCGAACTTCATTCAGTTTTTCTGTTCCAAATAATCAACTTCTATTTGACATTGGTAAGTTTGTTACACACACTTCTGTAACATCATCTGTTGAAAATTGATTCAATTTATCATCTGAGCTGTGATTAATAATCTTGCGAAATAAATAATTTTCCTTTGAGAGTAAACTGGTACTTTTTTTCTAAAAGATAGCTTTATTTCTTTATTTTTTTTGTTGGTACTTTTATTCTATCTCTTTTAAATCTTTCATATACGTGCACATCACTTCAGTTTGGGGTACAGAGAAAAACAATTTTGAATTTTTTTATATAAATAATAGGCCAGTCAAATCGTACCAAAAAAAAGGTTAAAAACGCAAAACGTGATGTAAAGCTGCATTTTTGGTATGTTATTTAAACCCGTTAGGGAAGTGTGAAACTATGTTTTGCAAGCAAACAAAAGTTGTGCTAGCTGCGTAATACGTGAAAAACTGCAAAATTCTCGGACTTTTTGAAGTTTCTGCCATTTAATTCACAAACTATGCGTATTTTGAAACTAGTTGTCATCATTTTGAAAGTATATTAAATTTGTGACAATTTAAGCCCACCCACAGCTCCGTATGTCTAATCAATTTTGAGATATGGCACTTCAAAAATTGGCATGTTTACACATGTTTTCCAAAAATTCAGTTTCTCTTCTGTTTTCAGCCAAATATCGGCACAACCGCTCATCCTACAATAAAAATTATAAGAAACTGTATTTTGGTACATTTAATTAACTTTCATTTAAGCGCAAAACTGGGTCAGTAGACCATATAGTTCTATTGCAATCGCTAAAAAATCAAAAATTGCGAAAATAGATTTTTAAGATATGGGCCTAACCTAAACACTGCTAACATGAAATTGTGGGCATTAGGTGAAAGAAAAAGCCAGGTAAAAAGTTATGTCTATTGACATTTATTATGTTACAGAAAATAATTAAAATGTTATAAAAAATTAAAGTTTACATTTTTTGGAGGGTCCCGGTTGATTATCTTGATGAGACCACTGTTGTTGAGACAACATCTCCTCCAAAGGGAAAGATTTGTCGATGTATTCTTCGTTGTCGGAGTCCTCTATTTCAATTGTGAGGACATTTTGACATGACTTGTCCCGACAGAAATGACAGAGAACACACTTTAACCATGCGCGTGCAACCTCATCTGTTGCACCCTTTGCGGCACTTGCATGATATGAATTTTAGGAGAGTTGGAGGAGCTGGATCCTTTGTGGAAGTCACGGGTAACAGCCCCTCCTGGTTACTGGTCCAGCCCCAGTTGGTTGGTTCTTTTTCTACCCCCAACCATTCCTGAACCTGATGGTATGTTCGATATGCATGTTGAGCAGCAGCCTCGTCAGTTGGGGACAGACGAGCCAGATGGACCTTGGCTTTGGCAGCTGATCGCACGAAGATTTCGTAACGGAGAGTGTGAAGAGTGCTGGTGACTCCTCCTCAATACAGAGCCACAAGAAGTTTATTTCCAGCAGCGGCTATTTCGTTATTAGTAACATCCTGCAGGAAAACGGTAGCCACATCAACCAGCCGTGGATGCTTTTGTAGGGCGCTCAACATCTTCATCTTTCCATGCCAGACAAGGGCAGAAGTAGTGTCGCATCCGGTAAAGCCGAGCACAAATAATACAAGACCAGGAGGAAATGATAGCTCTTCGGGATCGAAAGATATAGAGGAAAACTGCAGAGAGCCTGATTCACTCCTGCCACTTTTGTGGAAGAACATATTGTCCACACTAGCTGTTGCTTGCTTTGTTTGAATCCCCTCGTTTTCCAGTCTTGAACATAGGAAGTCGATCATGCACCGCTTGTTGTTATCGGTTGACAGCAATTTCTCCTGGGACACCTTGATCAATGTTGAATCTTCGAACATTATCTCGCTGCATGATGAAGTTGCATACCGACGTAACCTTTCTACAGTTTTTGTTTCTTGTTACCCCATCTTCTGTGTATCCGTCAAACACAACTGCCTTATTCCTCCCAAAGTGTCTTAATGTGTAGCTGATGTAAGCAGCTACTATTTCCCTGATTGACCTATTCTGGTGCCAGATGATCTTATGGAGCAAGTAGCCTCCATCCACAACAACGAATATATGGGTTCCTATAGGAATGTTTGCGGGGAGTGGGGTAAAAGCTGAGTAAAAGCTTGATTTTGTGCCAAAACAAAGCCATTGGGTAGGGAGCCACTCGTATTTGAAGTATTCTTTCAGGTCCTTAAGTGTCTGTTTTGTGATACAGAGCGTTTGGAAAATGGTGAGAGGATCTATTTCAACCTGCTTATTTTCAACTTTAACGGTAACTGACGACAAGGTTCGTACCTTGTCTTTTCGTTTGAAGCCAACTTTCCCAAACGAGTTTCCCGTGATCTTTTTGATCCCATCAATTCCCAATTCTTGTGCCATGGGCAATTGACTTCAGAGCCCGTAACGATGCCATTGCTGATAGACATTATTTTTCAAAGAATACATCGACAAATCTTTCCCTTTGGAGGAGATGTTGTCTCAACAACAGTGGTCTCATCAAGATAATCAACCGGGACCCTCCCAAAAATGTAAACTTTTAATTTTTTATAACATTTTAATTATTTATGTAACATAACAAATGTCAATAGACATAACTTTTTACCTGGCTTTTTCTTTCACCTAATGCCCACAATTTCATATTAGCAGTGTTTAGGTTAGGCCCATATCTTAAAAATCTATTTTCGCAATTTTTGATGTTTTAGCGATTGCAAGAGAACTATATGGTCTACTACCCCGTTTTGCGCTTAAATAAAAGGTAATTAAATGTGCCAAAATATACTTTTTTATAATTTTTATTGTAGGATGAGCGGTTGTGCCGATATTTGGCTGAAAACAAAAGGGAAACTGACTTTTTGGAAAACATGCGAAAACATGCCAATTTTTGAAGTGCCATATCTCAAAATTGATTAGACATACGGAGCTGTGGGTGGGCTTAAATTGTCACAAATTTAATATACTTTCAAAATGATAATGACAACTAGTTTCAAATACGCATAGTTTGTGAATTAAACTGCAGAAACTTCAAAAAGTCCGAAAATTTTTCACGTATTACGCAGCTAGCACAACTTTTTTTTGCTTGCAAAACATAGTTTCACACTTCCCTAACGAATCCAAATAACGTACCAAAAATGCAGCTTTACATCGCGTTTTGAGTTTTTAATGTACAATTTGACTAGCTTTTAAGTGTGTCTTTTGAGATATCTACACAAATAAAAATGTAAATGTTCGTAGTTTAAAATCTTAAATCTCCGAAAGTTCTTCACCAATTGCTTTGAAATTTTGACACACGTTGCATTCGAATACATGCGTGTTTTTATATACCTATTATATAGATGTCACACCTGTGACAGGTTAAAAACATGCTTTTTTTTTGACAACCCCAGGTGTTGGCGCCAATCCGCAATACACCCGAGTTAAGCGGAGAAGCTACAACGGGCTGGGAAGTCGTATAATCTCCGATCTCTATATTAATTTGCTAAATAAATAATTTTTTTTTGTTTTTAATGCTACAAGTATATGTAAGGGTTCCGGAGCGAAGTGCCGATACCCGGCTAGTATTTATATAAATCGTTATTTGTATATTTAGCTTTTTTTTTTAGATTTTTCCAACAATTTGAATTCTTATTTTTTATTGTAACAAGGGAATTTTTTATTACTGTTAACTATTACTCGTTACTGTTTGACGTCAATTAGTGTTCGTGATAGTTAGTTGTAAACCATTCAGCATTAGCTTAATCACCAGTCAGTCAGTCTTTTTGTTTTTTGGGAAATATTTCTGTTTTTACGACGCGAGGGACTTTTAATTTGATCCCATCTGATATTGAAGTGGAAGGATTTGCTTCTGGGGAATTTAATAAAGCCTTCGAATGCAGTTTGTATTGAGTAGAAGTCACAAGACTTGGCGGAATGATTTCTTGGGTAGGGTATGTCCATCTCCAATTTAATCAGACCCTGTCGTGCTGTGAGGAATGCCGCCCAACCTGAGGTCAGATCAGAAGAGCATTAATTTGACTGCGGAAGACTCCATCATTCCTGAAACGAATGACATTCCTCTGCAGTCATCCCTACCCTCCGAGCAGCAGCAGGTTTTCAGATGCATATTTGTATCATAACAACTTCACACTCTCTTAGGGGTTGGCGTTTCAGAAGATTTCTCACTTTCAGAACTCGAATACCACAACAGCCAAAGCGTTGAGGCTTTTGATGGCTTACAACTTTCTCAACTTGATTTGAAACAACAACTCAAGTAGAAATTACACTACAATCTCGTTTATCTGAATCGCGTTTATCCGAAACGATTTTATTAGCATTTTTGAGAATATACGAAAACATTTTTCCGTCGCTACAATCAATATTTAATAGCATACACAAGCGATTGTGTAACTCCTACTCCGTTAATAACGTGTATAGTATATGTTTAATATAATATATTCTGGATTCTCGGTCGCGGTCCCATCAAATTCGGATAAACGACTTTTAGGGTACTTTAATTGTGTGTTTTACGCTGCAAAATTTTCATTATTTTTTTTATAAAATTTTTGTCTATGAAATTGAGGTGAGGGCGTATAAACGGGAAATTTCTATTTCTCCGATTTAAAAAAAAATCTATGGAATTGATATTTCTAGCTTAAATCACATTTTTAATCTCTTTAAATAAGAAGTACAGTCGGACCTCGATATAAGGTCACCCTTTGGGACCTCGCGAAAGTGACCTTATAACCGATTCATACGCATTTGTCAATAAATAAGTATTATTTAAATACACTATAATTCTTTGTAAAATTTAATACGTACAAAAATTTCAGTTTATTAGATTATAATTTTTTAATTTAGTTGAATCAATTAAAATTAATGGAATCAGAAAGAAATTATTTAAAAAAAAATTTAATTCGTAATAAAGTTGTATACAAATAGTACTAGTATGCTCAAGCAAAGTACTGATGTACAACTGATATTACTTAAAATAATCCATAATACAGGACTGTCGCGATTTTGGTTTCATCTTTTGTACAATGTTTTCTAAGTTTTGTAGTTTCTGAAAATTTAATGCTCTGAGTGCTTCTGTTTGTGTCACCGCTTCACTTTCAGTATCATTGTCGTTATCCTCACTTTCTAATCCATTGGAATCTAAAACTTGCGAAACAATTTCCGAAATCGAAGCTAGAGAAGTGGTAGCAATTTCATCATCAATTCTCACATATTCACTTTCCCCTTCTATAGCACATCCCCAATTTCTGAGATCTTGTATTAACACAGGTAAAGGAATATCGTCTTCATCATCTTTTTTTCTAGAATTTTAGGGGATGAAGTGCTTTGTGAAAAAGCTGTCCCCTCGGTCATTAGGAGAAATGACGCGGATAAAAGATCTTATCCATGGAAAAATTCTTGGAATTGAATCAGTGTGGCACTGAAATCACAGATAAAAGTGACCTTATATGCGATTACGGTATTTAAGACCTGACCATGTATCCGATAATCCATATCAAAGAATTCTTATTCAATGAGTCGGGACTTAAGAAAAGTGACCTTATATGCGGGTGACCTTAAATCGAGGTCCGACTGTATTGCCAAGTGTAAAAAAAAGTGTGCAAGAATAGTTAGGGTTGTGTCCTAACTATGCATGTTGTGTTGAGTACCACAGCCTTCTGGAGTTGTGAATAAGTATTTATGTGAAGTCCTAGAGTACCGAGGCTGTGGTGCAATGTGTGAGGCACCAGACCAGTGGCGGATAGGACGATAGGTACAACAACACGTACTCGGTCTTGCCTCCACTGCTTCTGCTAGGTCGGTGTATTTACTGATCTTGTCTGCGTGAGTTTTCTGCATGTTCTTGCTGATATTGCACTGCAATATCAATGAGATAGATCTGTTTGTTGACCTTATCAACAAGTGTGTGACGTCAGGTCTGTTGTGACGTATGGTTTTGTCTGTGTGAATGGGGCGGTCCCAGTACAACTTATGTGGGGTGGCTCTAATACGCTTTATAGTGTGTACTTATAGTACAAGACCGTATTCTTAATAAGTGAATGTTTGTGTGCTAGCTGTTGATAAACTATCTATGCTCCCTGATTGTGTCAGGCGTGACGTGTGTGTCAGTCTTGACAATGCCTAAGTGCAGTAAGGAGTGTTATGCTCTTTGGTGGAAATATTCCTTAAGTAATCTGTTTGGGAGAGAAGGGACAGCCTGATTTTATGTGGTCGATCGTCTCATGCGTTGTGTGGCATTTCCTGCATGTGTCGTTGTGTAGAATGTGTTTCTTGTAGTTGCGTGTGGGATGACTTGGTCCTGTATCGCGATCATGAACCCTTCGGTCTCCTCTGAGTTCGTGGCGATGTCTGCCATGGACTTCCTTACGAGCCCATGATTCACGCAGCTGCTGAGTGTGTGTGTTAGGGGTGGTGAGTGTTGGAGAAGGGTTTTCGAGGTCCAGGGGGGGGGGGGGGGTGAGGTGTATGTCAGTCTTGACAATGGCTAAGTGGAGTGAGGAGTGTTATGATCTTTATGGAAATATTCTCTAAGTGTGTGTCCTTTTTTTTCGCGTAGGGGATGAGGTTGATGAGTCCTCGGCCTTTCTTCTTGCGTGGAAGAATCATTATTATTATTAATATTATTATGTAAAAGTTTCAAACCTTGGGTTTCCCCAGCAAAAACAACCTTTTGGGTCAAGGACCAAAGCACATATTGCCAAGTGTAAAGACGTGTGCAAGAATGATTAGGGATTCTTCTTCTTATTATTATTATTGTGATAAAACAATAGCTTATATTTATAATAATGAGTATCGCTACTGTATAGGTCCTTTTTTTGAGGGATTTCCTCACTCCGGGATGAGATATTATCTCGATATTTCGGCCCCGTGCCTCGGGCCTTCTTCGGGAGATGTTTTAAAAGTCAATCACAAGAAGGTGAGCGCATAACGAATGACTTCCGTCGTTAATTTCTCGGATGAGTTGCTCATGTTGTTTGATTCCGAGCGAATGGTGGCTGCATTGAGGAGAGGGAGTGGATGGGAAAGGGAAAAAAGAAGAAGAGTCCTTGTGGACAATTTCTTAATTGCGTGAGGGGGATGCGGAACAGTGGCGACGGTCTCTTCGAATTCAAAAAACCGGTAAATTGAAAGACAGCAAGGCCAACAGAGGGAAAGAATTTGAAAAATAAAATGAAATAAAATGAAACAAAATATAATAAAATAAAATAGAATAAAACCAAATAAAATAATTAATATGTATGAAAATATAAATAAATACGTGGAAATAATTGAATGATAGGCGTGGGAAGATTGGTAAGAGAAAATATTAATAATATTGATAACAGTAATAATAATAGTAATAATTCGCCTGAATTATATGTATAAGAATTAAAATTAAAAGCTGGATTAAAATTCGTCATGGATAGATTGAAATGTGACAAAAACTCCTCTGTACTCCTCACGAAAGAATGTTTAAACACACTAGAACAGTGGTTCCCAACCGGTGGGTCGCGACCCACTAGTGAAGGGTTATAGGTGGGTCGCGACTTGATCCTAAAACTATCAGAAACCATCGAATAAGCCATCAGAAAAGATCAGAAAAATCGAAAATCGATCATATGTAAGGAAGGGATACGATACAAATACGGTTTTATTCTATATCCTTCTATTCCTATATATGTGGAGATATTCCGATAAGGAGAGGTGGGTCGCCAGCTGAAAAACGATAAGGAAAGGTGGGTCGCCAGCTGAAAAAGGTTGGGAACCACTGCTCTAGAAGATCTCCTAATGGTTCATCTCTTCCATCCTGGCTTTTGACCCCAGGAAAAATCCTTATGCGACGTCAAAATAAACAATCAAAATACGACTCTCTAGTAGATGAGGTGGATCTAGTAGAAGTCAATCAAAATCATGCTCTTGTTCGTTTAGGAGATGGTCGTGAACTTACGGTATCACTTCGACATCTAGCACCGCGAGGAACTCCAGATACTTCGAAGTCGGATCAAGATATTCAAGATAGATTCTCCCCATCAGTGACGCCACCACAAAATGTAGATGAATCTACGTTAAGAGATACTCTTGTGTCCACACCTACTTCAATTGACTCTATTCCATCAGAGACTGAGTCATCTCTGATGCCCATTTCAGCAGAAGATTCATCCTTGGTCCGTAACTCAGAGAAAGGCTCGGAAATATCGCAAAGGCCCTCAGAAATCTCGCAAAGACCTATTCGTGCCCGAAAGATGCCGAGCTATTTAAAGGACTATCTGTTGGACTAACTAAAAAGGGGGGGGGGGGAAATGTGATAAAACAATAGCTTATATTTTTAATAATGAGTATCGCTAATTTTAATTATTATGATTATTACGAAATTGCTTAGCAACTGATTGCTTAGCAACTGATGTAAAATCAATTATTAAAGTTTTTGTATAATCTATTACAGTTATGTTCGTATTGTTATCAGTTCTGAGATAAGATACGTAATAAAGAATTAAAATTGTAATCGAATTTTATTTCTTCAAATACTTTGCATTATAATAATGATAACCATTTTGCATCAGCTAGTAATGAAGATCTATTCGACAGATCAGTTTTTGATGCAATCTGTTTTACGTGCATCTCAACAATAGTAAACAGTTGGTGGCGTCAATTGATAGACCTCGTGGAAATCATGTCTTACAGCTTCATCATAAATGATTATTGGTGTTCGTAATACGGGATAAAAAAAAAATCAGTTCTTTATTGGCATAAAAGACTCCCTATGCCACTAACTTCTTCGTATGCATAAGAGGAATTCAAGGATAGCCAGCATTTACGTAAGTTTTGGGCCTAAGCCTTTTTGGAATTAAGCCTTTTTATAATAAATAGAATTGTTCTATACTTTTTTTTTGTAAGTCCTTTCTCTTAATAAAAGATCTTCAACATCTCACAATTAAAAGTAATATTTTACATTTATTATTAAAAGCAAATTTTCGAGGCGAATATACGTTCCCTCTTTCTTAAGCCTATTTATTTATTTGTTGTAAATAGGCTTAAGAAAGAGGGAACGCATATTCGCCTCGAAAATTTGCTTTTAATAATAAATATAAAATATTACGCTTAATTGTGAGATGTTGAAGATCTTTTATTAGAATTAGAATTCTTTTTCATATCGTACTAAAATCGGTAGTTAAATCTAAGTTGCATTTAAAGGTTTAGCAAATCGTTATTTCAATATCCGAGTTCGTACATTTTATTTTCCGAATCAACGCTTATTTAAGAATTCATATTGGAGAGTTTCTGAAAAAAAATATAATCGTTCGAATTTATTTTTAGTGGAGTATTTGCAATTTGATGTGAGAAAAGATGATTTGCAGCAAGAAAAATTTGATAGCTCTCTTCTATTAAATCTTGTTCAGTTATTTATTAAATAAATTACCTTATATATGAAAGTTATCATATTATTTGATACGAGATATTAAGTTTTTAATAGTTTATTTTAAAATCACATACAGTACTTGTTTTGCTCTGTATGCACATTCTTAATTTTAATGTATACTAATTCACTTTGCGGGAAGTTATTTCGATTTTAATTTTGGTATTTTTTTCAAAAATTCCGCAGTTGAATTTAAAGGCTTTCTTTTGAGAAATTCGAAATCAACTCCGAATTCGAAATCAACATTCGTTAGCCTAGTTTTTAGTTTAAAATAAATTGTAGTTTACATAACTTTTATTAATTCAATTAAAATATTTTTTAATATTTATTAAAGAGGCTTTTAAATTAAATATTTTTTTGCTGTAATTATTTTTTATCTCGATTTTTTTGCATTTCATTCTTGCCCTATAGTATTTTCGTATATCTCAGTTACTTCTATGAGGAAAAAGTATATTTTTAAATTTTGGTTGTAGATGTATCAAGTGAAAGACAGTTAAATTTACACATTTCATTAATTGAAAAGTTGAATTAATAATTCAGTATATATATATTTTAATATATTTAACGGATTCTGTCAGGACGAGGAAAGTTTTTTCCTGTCGTCAAATAAACCTGAAGAAGCTTCCTGTTGAAGGAAGAGAAATGTTGTATAATTTTAGAAGTCTAGAAGTTATTAAAAGAAGCTTATCATATGTTTTACTTCTATACCCAGTTCACACTTGTGAGCTTTGGCTGCCTGTGTAAAATAATTGCTTGAGCGAGAAAGTAAAAACTATTGAGCAAATTAGAAGGATGATATCATAAGGACAGACTTTTAATAGAAAAGATATTCTTACTTATTTTTTTTTTTTCTTTTCTAAATATCTTGTTTTTTTTTAAGTTAAATTTAATGACAAAAATCTTCTGCTACGCTTATGGTTGCCTCTAACTGTTGCAAAT
>JAFIDM010092127.1:0-27577 GCA_023159025.1 Thereuonema tuberculata
TATTGCCACGACAAGCCACAAATCCATGCTCATAACATCAACAACTGAAGCATCATAATGGGTTTGGTATGTAGGGCTACCTTTTACAATGTTTCTTGCTTTAATGCTTGTTAGTAGTCAATGAGTCAAATGTCAAGATGACTGTATGGATACGAAACCTTGTGATTATCCTGACGAATATTGATCTGACAGCAGTCTCACCCTGCAAAAAATAGAACCTCAAGGAGTTCAGAATCATTCACAGCAGCTTCACTTATGACTACTCCGTTGTAGTTCAAAGTTTTTTGTTTAGTTGCAGCTAAGTTAAATAGCTGTCAGTGTCTGCAAATTAAGCACCTGCTCAATGGCCCAAGAAGAAGGAATCTTTATTAAAAAATCTTCAGATCATAGTTTCTTTGTAGATTTATGGTAGAAGTTGTATCCAAAAGTGTACTGCAAATAAGAAATGGAGGTAAGTTTAGCTAATGGTTTTTCAGGGTTTAGTAAATGTAAGATAATAAAAATCGAGTAACTGGCATTAGTTTCAGTAAATTGTTCGTGACGGTGAGGAAACTGTTTTCCAAAGCTTATAAAATCCATAAGAAAAAGAAAAATTCAGAGTTCATGCTCCCAATCAACCAAGGAGCCCAACGAGGATTGTCGTGAATGCCACTAAAACTTTCTAGGCGATACCAAGGATATACGAAAACTATATCTGAAAAGAAAGGAAAGATATGAGATGTTACATATTTCACCCCTCTCCTGGATTACACGGTTGATCCTAGCCAAAACCTATTACCAAAGTAGCAAGAGGTGATCAGCCAACTGATCTCAAGGAGCGACTCCCGGACCTTCCTGTTTATTAGAAGCAAAGCCAAAGTAGCATCTTGCAATGGCAAGCAAGTTGTTCAACAATTAGTACCCTCTTTCTTAGGACACATCTTCATGCATGGCAAACACATGCAAGTGTAAGGATTACTATGAAAAAATCAACCCTCCTTCGGTGGTTCCCTCACCACTTAAAGGAACCCACACCATACAGTTAAATTTATAGCTTGGCATACAAGACAGCATTACAATGATCTTTCTGGTCATTTTAGTGACAAGAAATCCTTAGCTGAAATTATAAAGCCTTTAAAGTTTGATGATGATAAGTACAGGCAAAAACATTGAAAATCAAAAGTCTTATCAGTATTTTTAACTTTTCTGTACAAAATATAAAAATAATAAATAAATAATTTTTAACAATATAAATTGCATTATTTTGTATTGTTAATTATGGACATAAGAGGTCTCAAAAGGAGGAGACTGGGATCATAGACTGAGGTGGAGATTGTAAAGCGAAAAACAGCTACATTAAAACTCGCATAATAATAATAATCTTCAAATCCTTTTTTTATATCCATATACAGCATTTATTTATTAGTTAAAAAAGTGACAATGAGAGAGCAACAACAAAATCACTTTTTTTTTTATTGGATCAAATAAAAAAAACCACAAATTTCCTAAATATAAAAATAATTATTTAAATCTTGTCAAATTTCTTTTGAATTACTGGATCTTAGAAAGCATTTATTACAAATTTCTCTATACTAAGATTAGTATCAAAACAATATGTATTGTGATCAGCATACGTGATTTCTTAAACAAGATATAACTGATGTACTACTTTCAAATTCCAAGAAAAGAAAAGATGTCCAAGAAAAGTGTGAGGTGTTTGAAGAGCCATAAGTTAATAAATATTGGACACATCTATCTCAAACTTTGGATTGTAGGCTAATGGCTCATGGGAGTACAATCATGAGAAAAAAGTTCCTAGTTCACATAGTCACCACCAGGGGCATGTGTCACTGCTGTCTGATATGCAAATGAGCTCTCCTTGAAAAGGCTAGCACACGATGACTCATGCACTAGTCTTCAACAAGAGAACAACAATGCTGTTAACACTTGTTGACCACTTTACTCGTGAAGCTTTATTATCAGTTGCATTCGAATGCCACTAGGGTATTACAAGGATATCAGAGGCATCAGAAGGGGTCGAGGACCACTATCGATAACTTTACAATGTATGGTTTCACAAATTTGAGATAACGGGAAAGTTGACAGTAGCACCGGGCAGAGGCCGAAAACAAATATCAGAAGAAACTCTTGATGAAGCTGCGATAACCCTAACAGATCAAGCAGCTACGAACCAACTTGGATGCAGCAGTGGTAGAGGAGTCTCACAATAGTTATAATTACTCTGTTTCAACAGTACATGCAGTTATTCGTAAAGGGTTCGTCTTCCTCTTTACAAGATCCACAGCTTACAGCAATGTTTATCTGCAGACTACGGTAACCGTCAAAAGTTTGCACTGGAATTTCTTGCAAGTTGTCATCTCAGGTAGTTTTGGAATATTGTGGTCCGAAGTTCCTTAATGGTGGTTTTAATACATACAACTGCCGCATCTAGGAATCAGAACCACCGGTGGAACACCACGAAGAACCATTACATTCACCAAAAAGTAACAGTATGGTGTAGTTTCACTGCTACTCTCTTTGTTGGTTCATATTGCTTTGAAGTGGAACATGCACACGGTCTTCAAAGTGCTTCCATTCCTGCAGCAGAATGGTGCACTAAACACAGTAGTCTTCGTGCAAGATGGAGCTACACTGCACACATCACGTGTTGCTAGGAATGTGATTGCTAAGTGCATCCCTAATGATCACATAGTAAGCAAACATTATCTTTACGTATGGTCCGCACGATCCCTTGACATCAATCCTTTTGACTTTTGGCTCTGGGGTTATCTCAAGGATAGGATCCATTGAGGTAGGGTGCAGTAAACTTGAAAAACGCAGTAAGACATGAATGTGGGTGTCTGCTTGATGAATTGCTACGACATGTTAAAGAGCAAGGTATGCATCAAATGCAAATGGTCTCTGAGGATGGAGGGCACATTGAACATCTTCTGTGGTCAACTGTTGTGTTCCACAATTCTAAATTTGAATGAGCAACAAAAAATAGAACATTTTTCTATGATTGTACTCCTCATGAGCCTACAATCCAAAGTTTGAGATCAATGTGCCTAATATTTATCAACTTATGACCCTTTAAACACAAAGTTATTTCTTGGATACCTGGTACAAGCACAGTAAGATCTCAAAAAATTGTTCAATAACAAAAAATGAAATTCGAGGCACATGAAGGAAAAAAAACTTGTTTTGAAGTTACAGAAAAACTGAGATGAAACAATAAAACAGTTCACAGATCAGGAGAGTTAGAAGAATTTGTAAAAATAGTTTTATAGGATGTATGTATGTATTCCAAATATTGTGCTATTGGAACTGATAGAAATTTAGATTTTGGTACAAAGATCCTGATTGATAGGTCCGATTTACACCAATATCAATGGGATTTTCCTTATTTAACCTTAAACCTTCTATTAAAAGTTCTCAACTTTGTATGAAAAATAGTTTTTGAGTTATTTTGATCATAGACAGGCAAGCAAATTTCAGCTTGAAACTGCATTTTAAATCTTTTCTTAATTTAATCATGATATACATTGAAAAATCTTCTTAACATCACTTCTTTATTCCACAATATTTCGTTTTCATATCATTTAAAACTTCTTCACGTTATTTGAGGATAAGAAAAACTTCTTCATCCTCTAGAATTCGTTATTATGCATTTGAGAATATTTCTTATACAATAATATGAGGGGCGTTCAAAAAGAAACGAGCCGTGGTGTGGAATGGACAAACCTGTGACAGAAGGGTAATATCGTTGCATGTGTAACCAAGATTGGTTCCGACAGAGTGAGTGCGGAAGTTCACATCCCGCCGCTAGAGGGTCATGGGTGCAAGTTACGTGACTAAAAGCTAGCAGAAGCATGCGTCCAAAGAGCAAAGAGGTGTTGTTCGTTTTCTGACAGCGGAAGGAGTAGGCGGAAGTGTACAGTGAACACTGCATGTCCCTTGCAAGGGTCAAGGCGTGGCACAAGCGCTTCAGGGAAGGACGGGTATCGTTAGCCGATGATGCACAGTCTGGAACACCACACCGCATTACCGATGACATCGTCCAGATGATTGATGGACTTGTTACCCAGGATTGCCGAGTTACAGTGAAAGCCATTGCCGACGAGGTCGGATTGAGCATCGGAAGTCTTCACACCATCATTACAAAAAGATTGAACTGGCACAAAGTGTGTGCCCAATGGGTGCCTCACAGTCTTCAACCTCAACAGAAAGCATGATGAATGGCCCACTGTATTGATCATCTGCAGCGCTATGCCAGTGAAGGGAATGAGTTCCCGGTACGAGTGGTGGCTGGAGACGAGTCTTGGTGTCATCACTTCGAACCAGAATCAAAACGACAAGTCTCCAGTGGAAGCATTCAAGGTCACCACCACCAAAAATATCCAAGGCCATCCACATAAGTGCAGGAAAGGTTATGCTGATGTTCTTCTTTGACCAAGACGGCCCCCTTCTGATAGACTTCTTGCAGCACGGGACAACAGTGAATGCCCAGCGTTACTCGCAAACCTTGACCATCCTTCGCCAAGCGATCAGATTGAAATGACCAGGCAAGCTCACCCGTAGGGGTCATTCTGCTCCACGACAATGCAAGGCCCCATACGGCCAATGTATATATAATATTCTCTTCTTTTTTTTTTTTCCCTCATAACCTTTTTTTCTCTCTGAGGCACTTTCCTCTTCTTCAATAAATGAGCAATGACGAAATCGCTACTGCTCTCCGGAAATCCAGAAATGAATTACAGCTCGCAGCTCTTCCTAGCGGGCTGAGGAAAATATTTCTCTGCTTCCAATGCTATGAAGCAAAGAGCAAATGACAGTCACAGGTAGCAAATAAACTGATATTCATAGATAAACAGACAGCATAAAAGGATGGAGAGGTGTCATGGAAGTTTATTTTGCGTTTTATTTATATCATTGAAGTTAAAGCAGTTGACAGGCTTTGAGTCGCAGTCACTTGAGCCGCCATGTTGCCAATTCCCAGTTGTGTCATGCGCACATATCTCTTGAGCAATAGGAGTATGGTTTAATCACTTTCTGAAGAGGTCCATGGTGCGTGCTACAAACTTGCCAAACAAATCTTAGGTTTGGTCAAATCTATAAAAACTGTAGCAACTATCTACCATGCGAGTATAAAAACAGTACTTCATCAATGTTAAACACGTTGGTCCTTTATTCCTTTTCTTTTTTAGTGTAAGTTTTGTTTCTACTTTACGTAAATGCTTTACAAGAGTTGTCCATCCGTTTTGGCTTCACTTACACAACTGCATAACTGGTTTAAATTTTAGTTCCTCCTCAACCATCAGTAATGATCAAAGCTAACAACTGCTTCCTTTTCCAATACCTTGCTGTGGATTAAAAATTCAGAAGCAGTATTTGAAGATGTAAATTAAGCAACCGCTTCATCCTTTTTCCAGTAGGGGGAGCATTTTTCAGCTCAACCCTCCCAAAGGCTTTTTAAACTTGCTGTCAGCTGAAAGAAAGCAGACAAGCACACATGAAAGGAAGAAACATCCATGTCAGTACTGGGATTTAACTACAGGTTCAAGCACATCACCTCTTGGTATGCCTGAACAGAGTTAAACAAAATATCGCTCTTTTTCCTATTTACTTCAGTAAGTATTTATTGCATTAATAACTTCACTAATCATCTGATAACATTGTAGTAAAATAACAACCAAATTGAAGAACTTATGTGTGTGTGTGTGTCTGTATGTAATAATAATAATAATAATAATAATAAATACCACAATGATGTTATGTTATGTTATGTAGTGAATGTGGGTGGCAGAGAAGCCAAGCACTGCGACCGGAGGTCTATTGTACTATCCCACGGAAATAAGGACAGATGGAGAGAAAGACTGAGAAAGTATGGTGGGAGAAGTGCAGGGGAAATGGGAGAACCCCAAGAAAACCTGCCCAGCGCGGATCATCCATCATCACGAAACCCACATGAGAACCGAACCCGGTACTCAAGAGGTGAGAGGCCGATATCATAGCGACAACGCCAACCGCGCGGCTACCACAATGATTGAAATTTTCAATAAACTAACGGATTTAATTACAATAAATGAAAATTAAATAACCCATACACTCAGAAGAATTTTGAAAAAGCAGAAGTAGAAGTTCTTGATAGAATATTTTCCTTAATTAAGGGGAAAAAAAAAAAAAAACTATTTCCTGACCTTAAGATGAATATTTTCTTGTCTCAGAACACTTATTTCTTCTCTCAGCCTTTTTGTTTCATCCATAGCTTTTTTCAACTCTGCTTCGTAACCAGTGGCCTAAAGAAAGAAAGTCATGCCTTTAGGATCTTTAACAACTAATCATATATACATAAGCACATGAAAATATAATGCTAATTTCTATGTAAATGTTTTGTAATGTAAAATTAGAAAAAGATATTTTTAAAAACTCACCTTTGGTGAAGATTTGAGGGTTTCTTGTGCAGTGATGAGTCCTATCTTTTCTTCTCCATGACTGAGAGAAACATCCAAATTATTCTGAAAAATCAAAAATCGGTTAAACTGATTTTAGCCTGCACTGACAAGACAAGCCTTACAATGGGAACTGAAGTGCACTTAGCACATCCTGGACCTATTTTTATTCTTTATATTCTAATTAACAATATCAGACATATAAATTGGAACTTAATACCTGCCTTTTTTTTTTTTTTTTTTTAATTTTTTTTTTTTATTGATAAAGTTTTAACAATGGAAACATAATTAAAATTAATAAATTATGAGATTTTATTTTAAGTCATCCTTGATTAAAAATTAAAAATCTGAATCTAACGAGTAAAAAAACTGCTCCTTACTGGGGATGAGATGTCTGTTGGCAGTTCAAAAACACATTTTAGTTTGGAATCCATCAAACATTCAGGACTGACATCCTTCCACTAAAAAGAAATAAATCAGAATGTCAATTATAAAAATAAAATGGATAAAAACAATGGATAAACAACCATTTGGTCAAAAGAATCCGAGATAGTTAACAGAGATTAAAGGAATGAAAATCACATCTTACCAAAGTTTCTTGGTTAATTTCACCATCTGGTGCAAACATTGTCTGGACCATAAATTTGTGTTTGTTTTTCTCATTTGGATCATACTCAAAAGGTTGTAGCATAACTGAAATTAGTAATTGAAAAAGTTTTGTTAGATACATGAAAATTCATACCAATCTTATTCTATACCTTACTATGGATCTTAAACAGTTGCGAATCAAGTTAAACAATTTGTGCTTTAAAATCACTTTTGTATAAAATTTGCAAAGAATTAAAGAATTTAAATATTCAAAGAAAGGAATATTTTTTCAAGTTGTGAAGTTTCGATATAGATATACAAGGGCCGTCCAAAAATGAAATTGAAATATAAAAATAAATAATAAAAAAAAAAGATACATGTCTATATTGATCTTTCATCTTAATCGGACTTAACTTCTTCAAAGTATATCCTTGCTCTCTCTATACACTGCTTCCAATGTTTGTTTGTTTTTTTCCATTTCTGGAACTCCCAATCTTGGAACTCATTTTGTGATTGACCAAGAATTTCCTTTCCTCTTCTATTGTTTGAAATTGGTGACCTTTCAGGACAGATTTCAGCTTCAGGAACAGAAAAGCCTGGAGGGGACAAATCTGGAGTTGAGTGGTTGCATAAAACCACATGACACGAATCTTTGTAGATGCCTACTTCTTCAGCAACTTCAGGGACAGTTACGTGACCATTTTCATGTATAAAGGTAAGCATTTCCTCATTTTTATCACTGTCCGTTGATGTGTAAGATACAGGGAGTTTTGGGATTTTCTTCAATAGGCATTCTGCCCAATTTGAAGCATTGGTACTGTTCATAACATTGTGTATAGCTTAAACAATCATCTCCATAAGCTTGCTGCCACAGTTAAAAAGTCTCAGTAAAAGCTTTCACCAATTTAACATTAACACATTGCTCTTCAAGTCCTTCGCATTTAAATTTGTAAAAACCACAAAAGACATAGGAGACAAGTTCACTGTATCTCATTTAATTGATGACTAATTTACATGATGTGATGTGGTCATATGGAAGGCTAATGCTGAAAGTCAGTACTACATACCACCACTATTGTGAGTTTGCTGTGTTGGCTCGCTGGTGCTTATTTAACATGTTCAGTTTCTTTTTGGATAGACCTTGTATATTATTTACATGTGAGGTCAAACTCTGTTAATAAAGTCAATGCTTGATATCTAAATATTAAAATTCTATCCTAAATGATTGTAGAAAATATTTGCTTTAAAAATCTTACTTAAACATTAGCCATCTATATTAAATTCAACTAATACGACAAATTAAATTTAAAGTGTGTTTTTGTTTACAATGAAATTTATATTGAAAAATGTAAAAAAAAAAAAACATACCAGCAACATTTACAGACGATTTCCCTTCCACTATACCACTATTGGGACGAACGCAGTATCGTTTCGGTGCTGTTGTTTTCACTTTAAAACATACTCTCCTCTCTGTTGGATTTGTCAACTTAAGGTAAGAGGTCACTACATCTAAAAAAGGACCTGCAATGTTTACAGAAAATAATATATCATCTAACATCATTTCTTTCATTTTAAAAACTTTCCAAGAAAATTATTTTAGCTAATACTTAAAAGACAGAGAGAGAGAAAGAAATAAATCACTTGATTAAATAAAAGATCTTAACTGATCCAATTCTTAAGTTATCTTGGCACTAGCTGCTGTTCTATTGTCAAGATAATACAGTTTCTGCCAATTTTTATTCAGCTTTACTGAAGAGTCAAAAGTTTATTCAATTCATATATTTAAATAATTTATCTGCTTTTTTTCATAGTAAGTTTTAATCGTAATATTGTAAAATTTAGTTATAACACAGGTCTAGGAAGGTAAAGTTTACACCCATCTTATTGGCAACCAGTATTAGGAAGGAAAGGAAATGGATCATTGAATCATTTTGAGGATATGGTGCAAAACGCAGTATATCCAAAACCGCAGTTAAAGGAGGCAAATTATAACCAAATTTTACTGTACTTCAGTTCAGATGTAGCAACAGATGAGTTTAGTTGCTCTTATTCCATTGTATCTGCAAAGAAAGTTCGCTGAAAGATCTTTGATACATCTACATTTATTTTTGAAAGCTTAAGAATGTAAATTCTATTTCAGATTTATTCATTCTATCCAACTAAGCTACTAAAAAAAATAACAAATAGTTACCGCTTGTAATTTATGAACCAAGATCTCATTTTAGAAATGCTATATTGTAAAGTAGAAGGAATTTTATTAAATGCCTTAAAATATCATCAGATTAAAAGAGTACCGAAAAGAACAGATGAGGTTGAGTGAGAGTGAATGAACGAATTAACAATATATTCAAGGGACATATTCAATTTATATTCAAGTTTATATACAAATTACAAGCAAGAATGAATGAAGTAGCACTTTACATAAACTTATAAAAGAAAAACTTATTTATCTTTTTCTAGCCAACAGAAAGAAGGTTCAACTTCTTGAGCTAGTATTTGAAAAGCTATTTGCAATTCAAGAGTTGCAAGTAAAACATTGAAATACCAGATTTTTCTAATTTTTCAGAACTTTTAAATGTCGGACAGTGAAAAATTACAAATGACATCTGGCACATTGGCATTTTCTATAAATTCTTCAATCTATTTGTTAGATGATTCATTAATTTGGTGCAATTTGTGGTTATGGAACAGTTTGTTTATCGACGAGTTGATCACCAATGAATGAATACAACCAGGCTTATATTATGTCTTCTTATCCTTTTCAGATTTCCATTAAGAGGATGTCATGTTTGCAGAACAGATATTTGTAAACACAAACTGCAATACTTTTCTAAGCTAGTAGTGAATGATGTTACAATAACTGATGGTTTGGGCTTCTCAAACAGATAAATATCTGCCTTCGATTTTGAATTTTAAATAAAACTGATATTTGCTATTGCTGAATCATATTTCAAGAATGCTTGCAAGCAAGACAAAAAATTATCAGATCTAACCGTCCTCTGTTCTACAGGGAAGAAGGGAGCAATCTTTTAAGAAAGGAAAGGAAGGAAGACTGAAGTAACCTTCTCTGCACATGGGTCTGAGAGTATTACAAAGAAAAACTGCGATCACTCATACTATCTCTGTGCTGTATTGTAATGTCACAAGACCACCTTATGGCATCCAATAAACAACGTCCAGAGTAACTGATCATATGAGGGAGAATACAGTAGCTGCAGAAATGAATCATTGCCCAGGTCTGAAGAATCAGGGGAACCCACAATCAAAGGGACAATACTCACATCAGCAAAATTCCTCCACAAAGTAGCATCTAAAGGCACATGCTTTACAATTTTGGCTACGTGAGCCTGAATGAAGGTCTTACGCCAATTATCAAAGAAGATCGTTACATCAACAATCAGGATAACCAGTATAAGACCAGTGTGAAGCTGCAAACCTTTGAAAAACAGCTCAATTGCCAATGAAGTATAAAGACGATGCATTACAAATCAAGAGTGTTGTGGTGAAAGGCAAATGCATAGGGAATGTTCTGATGGAGGACACAGGTGCCACTCTCTCCTCTCCATAGTTACTCTAAAGCCGACCTTCATCCATTAACAGACCACCACCTATTGGCATTGAGGAGAACTAAATTAAGATGGACATGGTGGATTAAAGGCCAGTCAGCAAACCCAGTGAAACATTCATTTGTAGAAAGTGGGAGCTTGCTTAGCTCACTCAAACACATTCTGTAACCTAGCCTTGGTTTGGAGTTTAACACCAACTCTGCACAGAGCAGACATTGTTCTGAATAATCCTTACAAGTAAATGGCATTGCGGGAAAATTCAGATTTCACTGTTTTCAAAGTGCCATTTACTTTAGAGGTTGTCCAAAGCTTAACGAGCTGCAGTCCATATATTTCAGGATTCAGTTAACTGTAAAGTAAATCAACTCTTTTTCAACTTCCAACCCCATCAATCAAAGTAGTTGCACACTTCTGATTGATCATCATATATACATCCACTCCTTTTAAATTTTTTTCATTGTACATTTGTGTCCTTGAGAATGGTTGCTACATGTGACTGAAACATCGGATAATTCATGATTTTTATTTTTTACATTTTTTTAAAAGACTCATGTGCAATTTTAAAACTTAATTTTTAAACAAAAGATTACCAACTGCAATCATGAAGACTAAAGTGATTGCAAATGGGACATAAATGAACAAATAACTGATTTGCAAACTTCTTTAAAATATAGTTAGTCAACTAAGAAAAGCACTTATTAAATGTAAAAGGCAAAATTATTAAGACAACAGAAATGTTCGATGCAACATTAAGGCAAACCCATAAAGATGCCTTATTAAAATTAAACAAAATCTGTTCCAAATATGGAAACTTGGCTATGGATAGAAAGGTTAGAAAAGAGTAGAAAAAGCAAAAACAAATTTCTTCAGCCTGTCGACTGCTACAGAAGATTAACAAACAGCAGAATCTAAAAATTAGAAATGAAATGAATACCGAAAGCCTTCAGTTGAAATCATCACTCATATATTAAAGTGGAAAGAGAATTGAAAATTCTTTGAAATGTTAAATCAAAATGTGAGTGGTTTGTGTCAAACTACAAATCAAAAAGGTACAGGAGTTTAAGACCTAGACCTGAAGCAAAAAAGAACAAGAAAGAAATTTCATTCACTGAACTGTTTTCAATCTGGGAAATTTAAAGAATATTTCTAAACAAATTTTTTAACATGTATTTATATCAGCAAATGACCAGCGAAAAATTAGTTAACAATTAAATAAATAAAAATAAAGTTACACAGTCTTTCCAATTAGATTTCGTTTAAAATTGCTTGATTTTATCTTATATACTGATGATTTAGCATCCTTCCATCTGGACTGTAGGCAGGAAAAAAGAAAAGCATCTGTCCGTTTCTGAATTTAATTCGGATTATAACTCGCATCCCTGATTTTTTAAGAATAAATCAAAACTCTTTCTTATCAAAACATTGACTACTGAACACTATATAGAAGTTTTGAGGTCTTACAACTACACAACAATAAACAGATAGCGTTTTAAAATGTGTATGTTGATTAATTAGGTTTCTGCTATTAGAGAAGGCCTATAAGTTTTGTATTTGCCAACAAGCTCTTTCTGTTTGTCTCCAATTTGGTTGCATAACTTTTCGGAGAATAAAACACAATGAAAATCAATACGTTCTTCTCTAATTATCATTAATCCTTGTTTATTTGATGACAAACTTGTTTCAAGCATTTGAATGAGATGGTTTATATGTTTGTAGTTACAAATATTCCAACTCCAGAAATGCTATTTTTTTTTTTTTTTTTTTCTTAAAAAAGAACATTCGAGAGAAACATATGTATTAAAAATGTGTTTTCTGTTTTGAAAATATATATCCTAATAAATAAACTTAAAAGCCAAATAACTTGGAAGAAAAATTCTTTTGTTGAGGTGTGGCAAAATTAGCAAAATTCAGAGAGATTTGTAATGAACAACAGAAATTTTGTATTGAAATCGACTGATAATATGAAAACATAAACGAAGTCCAGAAATGGTGGAGAAAAGAATTTCAAACATAACTTCCCAATGCAAATTACAATTTTACAAATTTCTAATAAGTTAGAAACTGAAGATGCTGTATAAAATATACCCAAACAACAATATGGAAATTTAAATATATAAGAGTCCCAGGAAATCATCCCAAAACAAACTGTTCATGAAACAGGAATCCCAAAATCAAATATTCATTATGTTTTAAAGCATGTAAAATTCAAAAGCTACATCCCAAGATTAATACTTGCTCTGAACAACGATGATCCTAATTGTAAGGCTTAATTTTTAAGAGTTTTTAAGAAAAAGAGTTTTAAGAATTTTTAATAATTTTTGTCAAAATTAGGAAGAGGCAATTCATCGTTTGAGATAACATATTTAAACATAAAATGTTTATTTTTTTATATCTAATCATTATTATAATATTCCTTTATTACAGAATTATTAAAGAAACGAAACAATAGTTATTAACAAGTAAATAGTTTTTTGAGTCCCCTCTGTATGTGTATATATATTTATTTTTATCATCAGACCTAATAGTTTTCCCAATTTGAATCATCACAAGATACCTGGAAAAAAAAAAAAAAATATCGTAAATTGCGTAAGCTCAGAAACATGGCAAAATACAGCTTCAAAATATGGAAAGCAATTGTCGAATAATAGTTCGTATTTTTAGGATGGAAAAATTAACACGTAGTTTTCAAAATAAAACCACAAGTCCTATTCAAAGAGTCTATATTTACATCAATAGGTTATCTAGTATTAAATGTTCAGAGGTTTTAAAAATTAAGCAATAAGGAAATAATATCAGTGATTATTTAATGTAAAAAAAGCTAAAAGGCAAGCATCTACAAAATAAATGAATGGCCAAACTGTAAAGCCATCAACAGGGAGACTTAAGGCAGCTTTAGATTAATGGAACAATGAACACGTGTCAACTGTCTTGTCTCCTTTCATGGCTTATCAACACTTTTTTTGTTGCTTGCTACAAACCATGTCATACAGTAAAGCTCCACATTACTGACTTGCCCACTGTTATATGCAAACAACTGGCTTTTCTAATAATTGTTAAAGAAAGAAGACCAAAACGAGAAAGAAAGTTGGCAAAGAAAGACGACAGTTCCGTGGAAAAAAATATAAGTGTTTTTTATTAACCAGCAGTAATCAGGAAAATTCCATGATATTTCCTCTGTCTATCCAACATAAGTACAGAGAAAAATTAGTGTGGTCTGCATAATTTGGCAGCATACAAAGTTTTAAAAAACCCCAAATTTTTTCCACATTTTTAAAAGTGGTTGGAACCTTATTTCACAGCTCTTTCAGTTCAATCACATTTCAGCCCTTACGGTTAACCTAACAAGACACAATACAAATATTGGCAGCAGACAGTTTTAAAACTACGGAAATATTTCAAATAGGTTTTGAAATATGGACTTTTCTTTATCCTTTCTTGGCCTAGCAGATCACATCGTAAAACTTTTCACAGATCCGAAACTAAATGTGTCCAACGGTGTTTGGAGATAGAAACATCTCTGTGTGTGTGTGTGTGTGTGTGTGTGTGTGGTGGATTTGTGTGTAATTCCCAGGTCAGATTCAAAATGTAGCAGTTAACATATATTGAGTTTAGGAAAGAAACAAGTAATTCTTCAAAATGAATAAAGAAAAATTCAAAAAATATAAATCCTTGATATCACAGCTAATTACTGTATAAAATTTGTTCCTGATATGTTGAAGGACTGGTGCTATTTAAGGTGCAGACAGACAAACCGGTATTTTATACATAAATTTATAACTTATTGAATAAGGATTTTGAACAATCCAATCCATAAATGTTTCATTATTTCTATAAGCCGTCAAAAAAAAAAAAAAAAAAACATTTACTTTTTTAATTTGCTGAATCATTCTACTATATGTATTGAAATCTATCAAAAATGGTAAGCAACAAACTTCGTTTCCACTTCAATCAGAAATACAGGCAACGACTGGTTGCATACTATATGTAGATTCCTAAAGTCACCTTTACTTAACACGCACAAGAGATAATGTGGAAATATGCCGTTTCCAAAACAACTATAAATGAAACGAACTGCTCAGTTGCACATCCTATCTTTTCAAATATAGATTTCACAAACAGTTATTAGCTACTAATAGGCAAAGACAATTGTACGGCATCTTTTATCTTAAACTTTGCAATGATTATAAAAGCTAACAAATCATACCGAATTTCTCATAATTATTAGTAAAAATGGGATAAAAGCTGTAAATGGAAAATGCTATTTCAGTCACAGATTTTTATTTATTTTAATAAATAAAAGAAAATCTGATTGAATTACTAACTGTTCTTTCCGTTAAGTATGGTTACCATGTAAGAAATATTCTCCTGTAAGCTTCTCAATATTAAAATTTAATCCAAGGATTAATCTCTAAGTTGTCAACGCAATTTTTTCTTAATCAATTTGATTAGTTGAGAACATTACTTTATCAGATTAAATGGTATTAACTAGTTTTATAGGCGATTTTATTATTTTCAAACTAAGAATGAATAGCACAGGCCTACAGTGGTTTTGGTGCCGGGATATTTAGAGCTGATTTTAAGTATAATTGAGGTGCTGAATCCAAATACAACATTAGTTTTTCTTTAGCAGCTCTAGTTTCTGAGATATAAAAATGTCGTGACTTACCTTATGATACTTTAACATGTGGATGTGTGTGTGTGTGTGTGTTGTTTTTCTAATAAAAACCCTAGTCTTTATATATTTTCTAGAGCACTTTAAAGCAATGAAAACCATATAAAAAATTACAGTAGCATTTACTAACTACATAGTTTTGAAGAAAAGAAAAATACTGATCAAAGAAAGGTCAGTTAACACTTCGGAAGCTTCTTTTGCATGACATACTTGAATGTACTTTGTTTGAACAGTCTTTTGAGGTTCCAGCAGTAATCTGCCATCATGTGGCTATCCCATCTTCCTTGGTAGCGGTCCTCCATAGTTTTTATTTCCTGGTGAAATCTTTCACCTTGTTCTTCATTTGTATCGCCTAAATTTTCAGGAAAACGGTCGAAGTGGATGTGTAGATAATGAACATTTAAGCTCATATTACAAGGTTTCTGAAGTTGTTCGGCATCTTCTTTACTAGCTCAACATAGTTTTCAGCTTTCCGGTTGCCCAGGAAATTTCTGACAGCCTCGATAAATGACATCCATGCTTTCTGCTCAGCCTCATTCATGAACTCCACAAAAGCCGGATCTTTTATAAGCTGTCTTTATTTGTGGGCCATCGGAAATTCCAGCTTTCAGTTTTTCTGTACTTATCTGAGGCAATTTTCTTCCTATGTAAATAGGCCTAGCTTGATATGGGGTGGCGGAAAGATGATTTTCTCTCTACCAACAGGACGCATTTCAAACTCTGCTTAGAGTTATCAATAAATAGATGCCAATCATCAGGATTATATTCAAGGAGACCCATTCTTTTTCCAGGAGTCCTCTAGCATCTTGACAGAATAGAAGATTTTCTTCTTGGTGAAAAAGGGTAGCAGATCCTTTTCCCTTGTACGGAAGAAAGTAATTTTTGTTCCTTGTTCCAGTAAGTTCTTGTCATTTAATCTGGAAGCTAGAAGCTCAGATGATAAAAATAAGGGCATTTTAGGAGCTGCTTAAGAAGCAATGGGATTGAAATGAGTTTTGTCACACTGTACTCAAAGAGAGATTTTACATTGCTTTATGAATTTGGCTCATAAAAAAATAACATACAATAAGCTGATAGTTTGTAAAAAGAAGATATACGACTGCAGAAACAAAGAGGAAACAGCGCTTAAATAGTTTATTTATGAATTTAGTTAAGTGTATGTTATCAATACCTTATATATATCAATAGTTGAAACAATTACTCAAAGGGCATGCTGAATCTAAAAAAGTATAGCTGATACAGATTTCATTTTTAGATTCAGTGCCCCAAATATAGTTAAAATCAGTTCAAAGAGCCTAGGCACCAAAACCTTATTATTATTATTTTTTTTCTTTCTGTAGGCCTGTGTAGTCTATCAAAGATTTATTATAAAGATCTTCTGAAGTGAAGTTAAAATCCGCAAACAAATTCCTCCCTAATATAATACTACTTGTTCTTTCACTATACTACTCTAAAAATGTCTCAATTTCATTAAAAAAAAAAAAAAAAAGAAGATAGCCAAATTAAGATGGCTCAAAGCTGCTATTAAAATGAATTTATGCTGTACTGTAAATAACTGAAACAATCTAATACTGTAGCTTGCAAAATATATTTGTTTTGAATTAGTAAATGTTAATTTACTAATTAAAATATCTCTAGGTTCATTTAATCATTTTTTTGTTTTTAAGTAAGAGTTCAGATTAAAAACTTGTTTGCTGTAGTCATTCTATAATATAGGAATACTTGAAAACATTGGAAAAAATAGCTAAAGAGATGGTAGCACCTAACTGCACAAAAATCAAAATAAATTACTGGCTTAACTATGTAGTTGAAAGTTATTTTATACATATATATATATATATATACACACAGGTACTCCTCACTTTACGACCTATCTGCTTAACGACCACTCGCACTTACGACCTCCGCCCTTGAAGGTACAACTTCTATTTCATTGTCGTCATCTCCCTTACCTGGACCCTCTACAGCTCCAGATAACCAAATAAACAAATGATAATATGTACATATGTATGTCTTTTTATGAATAAATTTGAAGTTTGTTTCATAATTTTTTTAATTTTATAATGATCCTATATTCCCGGTGCAAGCTCCTCGCTTATCGACCAATTTGCTTAACGACGTAGTCGTCGGAACGGAATTCTGTATTAAAGTGAGGAAAAAGCTATCGTCAATATATTTTTGTTCAGATACTATAAGAATTTAATTTGCATTAATGAAATATGAAGAATGGGTAGAGGGAATGAAATGCATTTCTCCACTAGCATACCAGAAGTTTAAGTCCTTATTAGAACTTACTAGCCAGATTTACCAAACTGACAAACAGCTTAGAGGATATGGGAAGTTCAAGATCACATTATGACTGTTAATAGAGGTATCTACGCTCCCCAATGTTATATTATTATTTAGCTTTTTGGGTAGCTGAAACATGACATCCCCACTGATAATCAGTTTACGGGAGTGATAATTAATTATGTTGCTATTTACTCTAGGCCCACTTAGATCCAAATTTTCCATTTGTGTTCTTTTATTTCTAGTCCAAAAATAGAAGCTGTTGGCTTATCCTTTAGATTTGTTTGAAAAGCTCTACACACATCCATCATCATCAAATGGAAAACAAATTTTCAAAGTGTCTAGACAATATACTGTCTTCTTCTCATAATACAAGCTGAAAAGATAAGATATCCACTTAAAAGTGGGTGAGACTCAGCAGCTACGGCAGTTACTGTAAGTATAATCAACAAGGAATTAGACCATAATGGCAATACATTATGAATGAACTTCATACAGAAACATGGTCAATCAAGGAGAATAAGCATGACTTTGAGAATTATCTTCTAAAGCTAGACAAAGCTAATTGGAATTTAAAATTGAGTGCAAAAGGCAGCAAATTACAAACATTAGCAAATTACACTCTAGTAGAGATAATAGTGATTTTCTCTAATCTTTCCTGGATTTGAAGTAATATTCTAGATAGCAGAGTAGTGATTGGTCATTCAGTTACAAAGAGTTATAGCAAATGCCAATGAAGAATAATGAATGCCACATCACTAAGCAATTTATACATTGAAGATAATGCAAAAATCAATCTTCCTTTAGATTATTTCTTAACAAAATTATATTTGTATGCACATAAAGAAAAGTTTTAGGATCTGTTATTCATAATATGGCAAAATGCCTACAACAGCAAGGAAAGAGTGAGAGTCTGGATAGGTTTTGGAGTGATGGATGTTTCTTATCTAGATTAACCATGGCAGATTCATCATATATTTTGAGATGTAATAATAATCCTCAATATATTTTTGCTGCACAGGAGCAGGCCCTTCAGACAAATGTCATGAAGTCCAAAATTCAGGGCACCAGTGAAAATAGCCCATGTAGACTGTGTAACAACCGTGAAGAAACAGTAAACCACCTAATATGTGAGTGCTCAACAATTGCTCATACGGAATATAAAAAGATGTGGCCAGGAAAATCCACTGGGCACTGTGCCACAAATTTGGATTCCCTTACTTCGGAAAACTCCTGGCACACACTGCAGAAAAGGTCCTGGATAATGGCCAGGTTAA
This sequence comes from Thereuonema tuberculata, assembly GCA_023159025.1. NCBI lineage: Eukaryota > Metazoa > Arthropoda > Chilopoda > Scutigeromorpha > Scutigeridae > Thereuonema > Thereuonema tuberculata. Next base: position 18,824 of record JAFIDM010092127.1, read on the forward strand.
AATTCTTTGGAACTTTAGAATACAAACGGACCAACACATTACAGCCAACACAACTGACATCACTGTGATTGAGCAACAAAAGCGACTTAAATAATTGACATAGCCATCCCTGGAGATTGTAGAGTCCAGGAAAAACAACATGAAAAAAATTGAGAAGTACAGAGCTCTGGCGTTAGAAACCATCCGAAACACAAGAGTGCTACACATTATCATCGGCGCAATTGGCACAATTTCACCCAAATTTACGGATTATTTTACCCGGCTAGGAACTACAACTCTTACAACAGCCGAATTGCAAAAAAACTGCATTTCTCAGGACTGCATTGATTATTCGCCGATACCGGACTGATGCCTAAGCCTTTGGTTAAGGCTCGCAACAGCCAAAAATCTATACTAATATTATAAAGCTGAAGAGTTTGTATGTTTGAACGTGCTAATCTCAGGAACTACCAGTCTGATTTGAAAAATTCTTTCTGCGTTAGATAGCACGTTTATTGAGTAAGGTTATAGGCTATATAACATCACGCAATGACCAATAGCAACGGAGCAGTAAACATAAATGTCAACCAATCTGACAAACTGTCGGGTGCAATGGCGGCGACGACACGCTGGGTCGGGGGCAGGTTGGTCGCATTATTGATTGGTCCTTTTATGTTTCCACATAATTTCCAGATGGTATTTATAGTTAATGAGATGCACTTAGTTATGTACTCATAATGTGTATGAAACAGATATATGTATAATCAAAATTTAAAGCGGGTGAAACCGCGGGGCACACCTATATATATGAGTCATTACTGCAGATCAATGGCTATTTGTTCTTGTTGTGTATCCTTCCATAAGAAATGGTTTGGACTTTAAAAATGTAATTAAGACACAAATATTGCAAAATAACTAAATATTATTCTGAAGATTTTATTCATTAAAGATAACATTAATAATTATTATTTTGGTGAAAAAAAACAAAAAAACAAACAGCACTTCATAAATGAAACTACTTGTATCTCAATGCATCACGACTTTTAACACCCTTAAATGGGGACCATTTTTTCAATAGTCACCTATCTGGTGCAAGTTAAAAAAAAACAAAAAATAGATGACAAACCCATGCAGAGCATAGGAACTGCATTTATAGACGCTCCTATAAACTTATAGACACTCCCCATTTCACGAACGTCCTTGGACGCATCTAGAAACATGCTCCCCAGTAAAGGGGTTAATAATATTCCTAATTACAGCAAGAAAGAAATCATTCATTTGTTTTAGAAAAGAAACAATAGTCACCTTAACTGTTGGGCTGATTTAAACATCTGAGTTCATTTGAATTTGAATTACGGAAAACAAAGATGGTACTTTTAACAGAAGTTAGATGGGATATAGAAGTGAGATATCTATTTAAAACATTTATTTTTCTTAATAAAAACTTTTCTTCTTTATTCTTCTTAGTGATTTTTCACAGACCATTCCACCAGTCTGCTTTTTCAAGCTAAATGACTTTGGTTATTAATAATAATAATCTACAATGCATTGCTTTAGCTTGAAAAAGCAGACTGATGGAATGGTCTGTGAAATATCATTGTAAGAAGAATAAAGAAGAAGGAATTTTCATTAATAAATATCAATGAAGGATTATCATTTATATTTATTTTCCATGCTGATTTGCAAAGGAGGTGGTAGGATTATTTTCATATACGGAGATATTATTGTGGATTATTGCAGAAGTAGATATTCTTTGTAGCAATTATTTGAACTAATTTTGTTCTCTCAAGCGGCAACAGATACTATGAAGAGAGATTGTAAAAAGCAGCTCAACAGAAAACTGGAGAAAGAATCAACTTCATTATCCATAAGCTCATACTTCCTCAGAACATTTTTTTCAAGGATTTTTTTTTTTTTTATTTTTACCTTAATTTATACTCTTAGTCAGTTTTATGTGTAGCAACTATTCTCTCTCTCTTTTCTGAAATGATCTTTCTTAATCAAAATAACAGCTGAAACTTTCTCTGCTTTTTTTTTTGTTTACAAAAATACATTATCCGACCAATTTTAGATCATCAAAATAAAAACTCTCAACAGAATAAGCAAAATTCAAAGATGAAATATATCAGGGCAATTTGGTGAATGTTAAAAAACTCCCATCCATACCTTTATTTTTTTTCTCCCTGTCCAAGTTATGCATAGTGATTCCGCAATAGTTTGTGTTGAAAGATAATGGCTTCAGTTTTACTAGTATTTAAAATCTATTGAGGACAACACGATTTTGGTGGTCAACTGTTGTTGCATCAATGCTCACTTTGCTTCCAATTTACAGTAGAACATCAACACCTTCCAATCAAAATTCATTAGTATTTCATCAGGGAAATAATAATAATAAAAAGCCTTCAACTTTTGTTACATAATCTACTTTTTCATTTCCTGTTATGATTCAATGAAGAAGTAGTTTTTTTTTTTTTTTTTTTCCCCTTTCTTTGTCTATGCAGCAGGAAGTAGAAAATTAATGGTGTGCATTTTGTTCTCGTCCAAATAGATAAGATACCAACAGCAGAAGTCTGTCTGCAATATCAACCAGTGCTTGATACCGTTCTCTTTTTAAAACAATGTATGTTAAAAAAAAAGAGGATGGGGGGAGAGGGCTGTGCATTTTGTTGTCTTGATCTCGGAGCAACAGTAAGGTTTCAATTCAACATACAGAACATTTCAAATATTTCTAATATTCACACAGAACATTTGTTTGAACAACACTAGGGGCGTTATGCTGCTGTTCTATTTTTTTATATGAAATTTTTAACATACATCATATCTAGAATTTCTGTTGTATGTTGCATCATGTTTCTGGTTTTGTTAAAACATGTAACAAAATTATCAATTTTTACAATGAAAAATAAAGTAATTCTGTATATTTTTAATAACAGGAAAAAGATTGAGTACATATTTTTTTTTATTAAACTTGTTCTCAATACAGTTCGTCATAATGGTTAGTTTGGTTTTTTCTGCAATAATTTTCATTTCATTTTCTTTCTCTGCAAACTTAAATGTCAAATATTTTATTCTTTTGCTTGCAACCATTCTTCCTATTCAACAATCATTCTTTTTTCTTCTTCTTCAGAATGTATACTAGGGGTAGGTTTAATATATACCAATAATGCCTCATTCAGATCACCCTGTGTCCTTACCTTGTTTATTTAATTAATTTATGGAGCTGGGATGGGACAGATGTCAGAGGGATTGGGAGAGCACACCACACAGGGTCCCCTGTGCTTAAAGTAATTAAGAAACCTTTAAAGGACATAGGACAAAAGGGGGAAAGCAAAGTGCTGGAAGGTAGTCTGCAAAGACACATGTGGCCATATGACTGCTACATAAGACCCATCATTATCAGCTGTTTATGCGATTTTTAAAATTGTAGTTTCTAAACTTAATACTTTACCCATAACATCTTCCTGGTCAACAGCGAGTCCTTTATAAATGATTTAAGGTCTGCTAAAAATTTCAACACCAGCCTAACAATGATTTCTTTTGATGTTAAACTCTTTTTACAAGCATTACCATGGACTCTTTATTATAAAAGGTCTGACCTTTAATATTTCCAGCAAGGATACTATGAAAGTGAGATGATTGACATTAAAAATGTAACTGAATTGATGAAAGGCATATTCCAAATTCAGTTTTTTCAATATGAAAGCAGTTTTTTTTTTTTTTTTTTTACAGAACCAAGACATATTACAGAATTATGGGACTCTCCTCCTCTACAAAAATAATTGAAATGATAATGACAATTATGAATACGTGCTATGACAGCTCTCATTGATTTGGACCATGTAGTTTTATATCATTAGGTTAATGATTTATTTTTTTAATTTAAACAAAAGACTATGCATAGGATGTTTTCACAGCTTTGAAGGTGTGTTAGAAGATATTGTATCAACCAATAAAATTTTCATAAATGACTCAAATTCGTATTTAACATGATCTTGTTATAATTCAGAAAGCATAGGTTTAAAGATCTGTAAAGGTCTTAATACTTTTATCATCAAGGCGGCAACATGAAACGTTTGGGCACTTAAGTGACTGCGATAACAAGGAACAGGTGCTAAGAAGCACTATGGCTTCACACGCATTTTGACCGATATCTTGGGCCATCTATCTTTTGATGAGTATTCTAAACTTAAGTGCATTTCTAATCTATGCCATACACGAATGGTAACAGAGGCCAAATGTACTTGGAGTGTTGTTGCAAAACTTGCAGCAACACGGCATTCAGAAGAATAGCAGGATTTTCTATTCTATACCTTTTATGTGCTTCAAAATCAATGCTTTATCTCTGAAACTATTTTTTTTGCTACACTTATCCTTTATAAAAATACAAAAGAATGACAGCAGTGGTAAAGGAAGATGAGTGTTCATCATGGTGTACAGTTAAGTCAATTTTTTGACAATTTTTATGTCGTCAGAGAAATGTTGAAATCCATCATTGCTATTATCCAGTCCACAATGCTTTTTGACACCACAACAACATTCAAAACCTCATCGTTAAACATTTAATATTTAGTTATAAGTATTAAAACACATTTACTCAAAAAGTTATAAACAAAACTCTCAAAGCATGAGCAATATCAATGATTACACCGATTATAGTTTCTTTCATTGTAATACAGGTTTCTCCGTCTACAATAAAAGCAAAAAATTCTGCTTAAACAAAAATTACCCTGCTTTAATCTGTTAATATACGAGCTCGCAGCAACATAAATATACCCATCAATTTTTGTCTTCCAGTCCAAAAATGCAAAAACATAAGTCTATATATAGATCGGTTTAGTAACTTGGATATCGTATTCTATATAACAAAACCAAGTTTCTCAGTCTACACTGAAGCCACAGTCTTCTACACAGTAGCTTTCAGTTTCTACTACAGTGAAACTTGGATAATTCGAAGCTGAAGGGACCAGAGAAAAAGTTCGAATTATCCAAAAATTCGAATTCCATATATTCTCTCAAACAGAAGAGATTAATAAAAAAGATTAACTCCACGATCAAAGATTTAACGCATAAACTTTATCTAAGAATACTGCTACATTTTTTTTTTTTCATTAAATCAAACAATTTTTACTAGCTTAATTATTCATCACTTTCAAAAAAAAAAAAAAAAGGCAGATATTTTTAATTGCTTCATTGAATGAAATCTTCGAGTCATAGCATATGATTCTAACCTCTGGGTTGCCAGGTCCTCTCGTTCTTTTTCTATTTTTTCCATTGCCATTTTTGCTGCTCAAGATTTTATCTTTGTTCTTCAAATATGTCGATAACGTATTGGATGGAATTCCAAATTCCTTGGCGATTTCCGATTTCTTTTTAAGACCTTTTTTCCCCTTCCTTAATCACCGCTACCTTTTCAGCTAATGTTAATGACTTATAAGGAGCTTTAGCTTTTGACAATGGCATAGTAAGAGCATATAAACAATACTTAAAGCCCAAGCACAAAAACTAAAAATGTATATAACCGCATTAAATCATTCACAGGAAGTGCATGTGACTCTTAAGACCGAAGGGGTGTGGGAGGGGGGGAGGATAAAAACACAGGGTGGACAAAAAAATCATCGGAAATCCCCAAATAGTGACATTCTAACCCTCGCTTTTGTTTTCCTTAGAAAGATCGTTAAAATAAATAATGTATCTTAGCTGAGAAAAGTCTCAGGAATAATTTTTACCGTAATATTTTAGGATAATCGTACGAAAAATTCGAATTATCCACGATTTTTTAATATTATTTTAATTCAGAATCCTAGGGACCGAGCCAAAAATTCTAATTATCCAGAATTTCGAATTAAACAAGTTTGAATTATCCAAGTTTCACTGAACTTTAATATCTAGTTTGAAGTCTACCTCTTAAGAGCGAAAGTAATTCTCATATTCACTTAAAGAATTGTGAAATGCTGCCTAGATTAAATGAACAACAATGAGATCTTTATTGCAAAATACTGCAATTAACTGTTTCCAGTTGGTCTTAGGAAATAGCTTTTGATGAATTTGTCAATCTTTGATCTTTAATAATTCACTTTTTAACTTGAAACGAACAAGTGCTTTCTTCTTTATTTACGTTTATATCTTAAATTCTAAACTTTTTACATTTGAAGTGAGAGGAATGAAAAGATAGCAGTCCTGTATGTAGAGAATGCTTAAGATCATTATATCATATTAATGAAATGAATAGTTATATATTGTTGAACAAAATCCTATTGTAAGAAAGAAAACTGAAGATTAAATTCTGGATGGTTCCATATTTCATAATACAACAAAGATATTTCAATGACAGAAGAATGGTTGTGGATTACAATTCAAACTCGTCAATCGTCGACCTTCTGACAGTAGGTCATTAAGGTTAGGGTGATAAAGCCATAGAGGAAAAAAAAAGCAAGTGCATTGAAAGAAATGCCACAATATGTAAGTCTACAACAGGCACTTAAAATCAGACAGTTTCATTTAGAAATCTGAAATAAACTACTATTATACAGTATTAAATAAAAAAGTTGCTGCTGGTGAAACGACTCTGAAATCAAAACAGGAGACAGTTCATTATGTCACAATGTGAGACCATTAAATGCAAAGAACTTGACAATCTTCTCAGACAAGAGAAAAGAACAGTCAAGATATTCTTGATTGTATGTTGCAATGTCTTTATTTCAAAGAGATTTCTAATTGTAATTCTGTTAAAAATTTAGGAAACTGATATTTAATTTTTCACAATTAAGCTATAATTTATTATGAAGATTTCTTAGCTCATTAAAAAACACTAGTTATCCTGGTTAATAACAGAATGAAATATATTTCACTCCTGTTAATATGACACCGTACGAAATATCTGGATATAGCAGTAAAAGTATGTAGTAAGATCATCTTTAGATGTATGTTAATCTTTTTGATGATAATCAAATATCATAACTGAACTGAAATCAATGGTAGTTTCCTTCCATAAACTTCATCTGTAGGTTTGGATTCAACTACATTTTTTCAGTAATTCCTGGTTATTCATGCTCCCCCCCCCCCCAAGTTTTTTGAAGTTGATATCAGTCTTCTTAATATTTACAAGATAACTAGTACACATGTGAAAGACCAATGTTTGTCAGCTTTAACTGTTGTTCTAATTTGGCAGCCATATTTATATATAATTAATTTATCATTTAAATTATAAATAAAAAATTTTTTTAAAAATGAATCAAAGTATATAAAGTAATAAACATTATTTACAAAAGTACGTAAATTTTCCGAATGAAAATTCCTAAAACAATGGAATAAAACTATTTACTCTTCTTGTGAAACAGTTCAGAAACCTCTTCAGTTATTCACTATTGGAACATTTGCTTAAAAACATGTGCATATAAAATATGTAAAATATAAATTACTTTTATAATTTTCAATTAATGATTATACGAATTCCAATTACATTTTAGATCGCAGAACGAAAGTTAAAAATTAGTTTAGAAGTATTATAAATTCTATGAAAGGAAATTGCAATACTCTTAGTACAAAAAAAATTGCCCAGTCATTTCCTGAAACAGTTATTTTTATCATAAATTCGATTATTTCCTTCGTATAAAAATTTGAAATTCGGTAATTAGTAATCGTTTTTAATTCCTTAAAAATCATATTTTCTACAATGATATATAAGTAAGATGGATTGCAAATTCCGAGTACTATACATAGAAAATTGTACGAAACACACCTAGTAATGGTTATACAGAATGTGAATTTATTTTTTCAGTTAAGATCGCATATGTATTACCTGACTAAGTTGGGAAATTATTAAGGATTCAGATCTGATGTTGTTCGACTCGATTCAGTTGTTTAACACACTACACTTGTTTTGACCTCTGAAGTAACTTACAGAATTATAATCAATTCCACTAAGCAATACATCCTTAGTGTTTCACAAGATCGAAGCAGACTTGAATGATTAACGATCGCAATTCAAACACACACGACGAATTCGTGAATTTTAACGAAACGAAATTTGGTCGTTGAAAAGAATTTAACGAACTCCACATGTCAAAACGATAAAAGCGGTTCAAACCAAAATTAGGGTGGGCCTAGTCCTACGTAACCTCTAAAGGTACTTAAGAACTGAGATTTCGTCTGGTAGATATCGCCAGATCCCTACTCTTCCATTCTATCTCTTTTTCGACTCTACTTTCAAGATTTGAAACGATATTTTCACTTAATTCCACCCAAATTCGGTTACTATTATGAAATCAATAGGTTATTTCCAGATTTAGGACTAGTAGATTTGGTCTTGTTTTCTTAACGATTTCCTATTTTCTTTATGTATTTAACGTTTACAAAGAAGAACAGCAGTGTTGGAGAAATAAAAAGAAATGTAGATCGTGAGACAGAAATTACTAAATCAAACGGGAAAGGAATTTAGAAATAGTGTAATTCATAACGTCAGCAAGCGATAAGCCTAACTTCAAGTCAACAATATGGCTGCCACCTAAGAAAAATTGGGAGATTTTGAGTAGAAATTATTTACCTTTGAATCTGAGTTCATTTTGAGGTTCCAATATTAGTACTTGCTCTTGTTTCGACATTATTTAGATTTGTGTAATTTAAAACTTAATAATGGATTTAAATGATGATCAAGCCGGTGAATCCGTGAGACTATTCTCACCTCCCGACTATCTGCTTGGCGCATGCGCTATTCAATGCTGTTTACTATGATGACGTCATTTAACAAATAGAGGGGCCACATCTGTTTACTGCTTT
>JAFIDM010092128.1:8302-27570 GCA_023159025.1 Thereuonema tuberculata
ACCACGTGTGATTTAAATTCCCCAATCAATTGTAAAAGCACGCCAACCAATCACAGCCTCTGCAAATAAGTTTATTTAAGCCCTTGATGCTACAAATAAATCAGTTCAGTTAGAGTTCTCACTACCTCCACTTCTGATCCCTCATTCCACGAACCAAAAACACCATCACAATATTGTGGAAGCTATAACGATGCTTGAACTTTAAATATGAATCGAGTATATCCGAAAATGCGGATAACAAAACTGCGTAAAACGGGATCTACCTGTATTAGTTATTTTGCTGTACACCAAATTTCATGAAAATTTATTCATGTTGATTTGTTAGTTGAAAAAAAAAAAAACGGCATTTTACCCCATTTCAATGAGATTCGAATATTAGCGATTTTGCTGTAGACCAAGTTTCATGATAATCTATGCATTTTGATTTATTGATTAAAAAAAAAAAAAAAACGGTATTTAAAACAGGGCAGAAAAGCTCCTTATTTTACCCATATCAATGAAATATCGGATTGGATGACAAATATTAATAATTTTAGGGTTTATCAAACTTCATGAAAATCTATGTATGCGGAGTGGATTGGTGTGCTTGAGCAGAACCAATTGAATGCTGTTCATATAAAGGGGTTTCTATGATGTAATAAAACAATTGACTTATATAAGCTGGTATACACTAGACTGATAAAAGATGGGAAATAAATGAAATTCTGTGACTTCGATATAGCAACTGTAGAATAAGTTTCTAAAGTGTCATTTGTGGAAATTGATTCATTATTAAAAGTAAAATTTGTAGTAGCTTCTAAGATATAGAATATTATTATTATAAGCCTTTATTTTTTCAACATATTTCGATATTAAATAGAATATTCGATTAGTTGGAGGAAGAGTTATAAATTAGAAGGAGAGGTAGAGAAATATATGCAAAAAAAAGATACATAATTGTGTTAATTCTTAGAGGAAATTAGCCTGTTGTAGTTGGTCAGTGATTGTATAAAACAGTGAGCATTTGTCATCCATTAATAAGTCCTGAAAGAAAATAGCAGAAAATCCTATTTATGAAGCGTTGTTCGCTCTCTTTGGATTGGTTCGCGATCTTCGAAGCCGAAGGTCCGTGTTCCATGGAGCGCTAGTGTTCCCAAGATAACGAACCCCTAGCCGACTCCATAGAATGTTAAGGGAAAGATACTGACGTGGTTTCCCGTTGCCTTTCTCAGGACGCCATTAAGGAATGGCATCAGACCGAAGAGAAAGTGAAGAAGAGGCTGACAAACACAGGTAAGGAAAATGAAACAGCCAAGCCACGACCGTTAATCGAACCCGGGTGCCGACACAATGCCCGCACAGCAGACTGCCGTCGAGACCACTCGGCCACGCCGGCATTCCTTTGGATTACAGGACATAATTACAGCAAAAGAATTGCTCAAAATAAATCATTTATTAATATTTAATCTAAATTTATAACAATAGTAAGGCAAGACCTAACTACGAAACCTAACTAACCAATCAACCCTGATCTTTATTACAAGTAATTTGGACTGGAAGCAGTTCTATTTGAACTGATAAATTACTTCTGTGCTGCTTCCTTTCGTGGAGTAACACTGAGAAATTTAATACACTTGATAATTTGATAACTATGGCACTTTTTCGTGTTTGAATAAACTTTGTATGGCAGGTCATTATTGTCTCATTATTAATGTAAAGTTTAGCTTTTAATACATAGAGCACGAGCGGAATGGTCTGACGTTGAACGGTTGTAGAAGACAAAGAAATAACAAACAGGCCTTTAATTAGCGCCGTTGATTATCGAAACCGAAAATAAATAGTTTTGGTTTTGACTCCGAGCGTCTTACTGTTAACATTCGATTTTTGAGTATATGTCGAGTAAGTATGATCCAATCGAAACCAAACTTGGCCAAAACATGTTCCAAGGTCTCATTAATGACTCTGTCAACCTTGCTTTTGATAGCTCAAACCAGCTCCGAATGTACAACTGTAAAAAAACAAGTGAGCAAGCAAATTTTGCTAAATAGATATACAGTAGAACCTCGATTAACCGAAGTGGTCGGGACCGGACCTCCGTCGGAAAATCGAAAATTCCGGATAAAAGAGAGCACTTAAAGATGGCCGTCAGGAGACCGCAAAAAATTTAAAACTGGATTTTATACATGTATATATGTACAAAATAACTAAATGTGATGTTTTTATTTATATTACTATAAATATAAATAATAAATTTGTTCAATAGATGGCATAAAGTCAGAAAATGCAATGTTAATGTTTATACGACATACGATACATACTTTACATTGGCTTAAACGGAAGTTTGCTCTGCCGTTAGCGTGACTGACGTCCTTTAGCCGCTCTGTCCCGAAGTTATTTCAGTAGTTCTGTAGAATCAGAGTCAGTCCGTTGCTCCAATCACATCAGTCCTTTAGCAAAACATTCAAAAGCATCGGAGTTGCTTATTTTAGAAGTTTCACCTGCTTCAATTCTGCTCACAATTTGGAACTTCTGTTCCACTATTAACGGAACGCATTTTCGTTTAGTGGGTTCCATGGCATAAATGAATGTTCTACATTTCGGTAAAGCCAACGCTTCTGAGTGGGACAGAAAGTAGCCAATAGAAGTGCAGAAGGCAGATGGTCTTAGAGACGAATGGAATTTCCGATAGGAAGCGGGGATGGGGAAAGAGATAAGATAAGAAGGTGACCTTCAAGTGTTATTGTTTTTCTACCAAAAAAAAAAAAAAACTTAAATCGACGTCGGTTAAACGACGTTCCGGTTCGGATAATCGAGGTTCTACTGTATAGATTATTGTTTTTGTTTTTTTTGTTCATGTTTTATTCTTTTTTTTTTTTTTTACAGAAATCCAAATGGTGATAGTAAAGACGAAACATGGGAACCTGTGACTAAGAAACAAATCAAGTATTTTAGGTTTGGGTATCCGATGGTATCAGTGAACTACGAACTCTCTGAAAAAAATAAACAATTGAGAAGAATTATCCGTAAATTTAAGAAGACATCATTACACGATGAACTGTAGAGCAAAAAAGAATAAAAAACGTATAGTGTAAAATTACAAATGTCTTCTCGCTACATCGAAGACCTCCGATTCTTTCCAAAATGACTATAAAATAAAAGATGAAATTGAAAAATACGTAGGATACACAGGAAAAAATTAGATTACAGTACTAAAATAGTCTAATTATCATTTACATTGGGACGTAACACACACAAAAAAAAACCACATATTTTAAAAAATTCTTCATTACATGTTGGGGGGATCCAGGTTCGGAACCCTTCATCAGATGACACATGAAAATAAAGAAAGAAAAAAGAAAACAAAATAATAAAAAAAAAAAAAAACATAGCTGACTACACAATAATTAAACATCGATAAATAAATAAATAAATAATAATAATAATAATAATAATAATTTATTTGCCTTACAAAAGTTTGATAATACATAATAGATATGATTGTGTCTTCCCTGTGTCTTAAGGGTAGTCCCGTCGAGAATACAACAAACAAATAAATAAATAAATAAATAAATAAATACAAATTCCCGTATCTTTGTTTAAAAAAAAAAAATTAATATCTAAATTACGTAAAAGAGGCGTGCTTCTAATTGTCTTTAATGAATGAATATGAATGATTCTAGAATTTGGAAAGAATTATAAGATTTCAAAATTTAAAAAAAAATAAATTTTTACTTAAAATTGACTGAAATTCTGTATTTGATCTCCTGAATGTAATTTTCTTCGTGCATTTTATGTTAAGAAATAAAATTAATCAATATTGCGGTGAATTCTATGGAGGTGGAATGCTAAAAAATTGTAACGAATTTGAAGCCTTGATTACTGTTTTCATTTTTACAGGAATACCATAAAGTAGGTTTCATTTTTATAAATTAGATATTAAATATTGTCAAATTTGGAAATAGGAAGGACAGAGATATTTGGATTATACAATACAAACAAATGAAAAACCTCACTAATAGCAATGTTTTCAAAAATCATAACCAAGAAAGAATATTCATAAATGAAAACTTAACATCAAAACAAAAAAATCTCTTCTGGCGTACAAAAGTTGAGGCAAAAAATAAACAATACAAATTCGTTTGGTTAAAAAAATTCCAAAATGTTGGTTCGGGAAAATGAAAATTCTAAAATAATGAATATCAAATCTGAAGAAGAATTAAGCAAATTATAGTTAAAAAAAAAAAAAAAAAAAAAAAACCAACAAAAATGGCAAGTATTAAGCAAATAGAATTAGGTAAATTGAATATCACAGATAATATTACAGATTGGAATTTCGTACAAAATAATTTTAACTACCTATACTTAAACATACGAAGCTTAAAATCTAATTTTACATATTTGACAGCTAACTTACATAATAAAATTAATGCATTGGACATAATAATTCTTGTTGAAGTTAATATTAAAGAAAAAGAATTATTTTTGTTCAATATATCTGGTTTCTCAAAACTCTATAAACTTAGATTATCTGCTAGAGGTGGTGGAATTGTTATTTTCTATAAAAAAAACTTAGACATAACATTGGTAGATCTGTCATCAGATTTTTACGAAAACGTAACTTGTATAATAGAAAAGACGTCATCTCTTAAATACGATATGGTACTACATGCAATTTATAAGCCTCCTCATACTAATGTAACTCATTTTTGTAATGAATTACAAATAAATGTTTCGGAAATCAAAAATAAAATAAGCAAAAATATTATTTATATAGGTGATGCAAATATAGACATTTTCAAGAATAACTTAAACACAAATACAATAAAATATTTACAAAACTTTTATAATTTAGGTTTTACTAATTATGTCTACAAACCTACTAGAATAGCTAATACAAAAAACACAAATTCAATCTCATGCATAGATCACTGCTTCTCTAATCTCAAAAACACAAATCATCTTGAAGCCACTATAATAAAATGGGACATATCTGACCATTTTGGTATACTTTTCGAAATTAAAAATAAGATAAACAATATCCAGGAAAAAAAAATAGACAGAATAAATAAATATGATGGTTTAATAAATGATGACTTTTTTGAGTGTAGAATGAAAAAACTTATTCTTCAAATGCAAAATAACTCTAATTTAGATACAAATAAAATAATAAACAAATTATATAAAATAATAAAAAAAGCGAAAATTATAAATTGGAAAAAAAATATAACAATATTAATAACAAACAAAATAATCCTAATGATAAACAAACAAATAATTATAAACAACCATGGATGGACGATGATACAATGAAACATATTAATAAAAAAAATAAATTATTCAAAAAAGTCCAAAAAAATAAGAAAAACTTAAGGTTACAAAATATCTACAAAAAAAAAGAAATTGGCTTAAAAACCTTATTAATAAAAAAAAAAAAAATAGATATTATAAAAATCTGATAGAAAATGATCCAAATATAAATACTAACATCTGGAACTTTTTAAACAAGCAAATAAATTACAAACAAAAAAATTTTGAAAATACTGAAATTGTAAAATTACTAAAAACTTTTGATCTAAATAATATCTTTAAAGAATTTTAAAATGTATTTATAAAAAAGAATACTTATAGCAATGAAAATACAAATTCAAGTGTACAATTAATAAATTATGAAAATTAGAAAACTCCATCTACGGATAAATTTCATTTTATTACTGGTGATATTTCGCGGAGAATACCATCTTCCCGCTTTTTCAAACCGTTTTAAATAACAAAGATTAACTTCCATTACATTCACTGGTTTGCACGATACAGACATATTATATTACAATAATTAAAGACATTTTTATAAAATCAATTGTTAATGATTTAACACAACCTATATTTACTAACAATGTAACAATGTATTATAATTGTTATCAGAAACATTTTAACACAGCCAATTGTTGCTAACAAGGAATTGGTTCACTGAAATTTCTCTCTCTGATTTTTTGTCATGTCCTGGAAATACGACAGTGTGTTCGGGTTAACCATGTACCCTTTGTCTTTATTTATGCATTGGAAGGTTTTTATGACACATGCTTCGATTAGGTACCTAGTATGTTTGTTTTGAATTTTGTAGAGAATTGTGACTTTCGGGTCGGGGTTGTGGTTGTTTGTGATGCAGTGTTCTGCCCAGTTTGATACTTTAGGTCGATTGTTCGTGAAAGCTGTTACGTGTTCTTCTATTCGTTCTTCTAGCATTCGTCCTGAATTTCCAAAGTATACGGCTCCGCATGTTCTACATTTTAATTTATAAACTGTCCCCATGATTTTCTTAATCTTATTGTAATTTTGCTCATCTTCTTCTTCATTCTTATATAATATGGATTTGATGTTCTGCCCTTTTTTGTGTATTATTCTAATATCATTATTTGAACATATGTCAGCTATTCTTTTGTTGATTTTAATCCCATTCGGAAGTTTAATAATTTTGTCAAATGCCAATGTGGTTTTGTTTCCTTCTTGTCTTATGTTTCCTTCTTGTCTTTTGGTTTTATTTTCAAATCTTTGTAAACATCCGTTAATGAATGGTTCTGGGTACTCATTAATTCTTAAGATCTTCTTAAAATTGGTTATTTTGTCGTCCCATTTTTCTTTATTACTAGTGTAGGCCGTTATTCTTTCAATTGTGATTGTTTTTTTGTTTTTTTTCAATTGGTTCAAGATGGTATTCTCCGCGAAATATCACCAGTAATAAAATGAAATTTATCCGTAGATGGAGTTTTCTAATTTAATTTAATAGGAGTACAAGATAGAATATGAAGTAAAATTATGAAAATAATACTCAAAAGGAAACTACGGTATTATTTCCTCCAAATCTGTATGACATCACAAAAATCATATCCAATTTGAAAAATCATAATTCAAATGGATGTGATTTAATCAAAGTGAAGGAAATTAAAAAACATGAGAAATTATTTGCACAATTTTTGGAATTATTATTTAAAAATATAATCAATACTGAAACCTATCCAAATTTTTGGAAAATTGCATATATTATTCCGATATATAAAGGTGGAAATACAAAAAATTACTTCAATTTTGAAAACTACAGACCGATATCTTTACTCTCGAATATCTCAAAAATATTCGAAAGTTATTTACATAAAATGATGTTTAATTATATAAAAGTAAAAAATCTTCTAAATAGTAATCAATATGCATACCAACCTGGTAAAAGCACTGGTACTTTATTAAATAATCTTTGTGAAAATATAAATAATGAGCTCAATAATGGAAAAATTATTTATTTGGTCTTTATAGATTTCAGCAAAGCCTTTGACAGCATAAATTATAAATTATTATTGGAAAAATTAGAAACCATTGGCATTAGAGGAAAAATTAATAATCTAATAAAGAACTATTTAAAGGACAGAAAAATTAAAATTAAAATACAGAATAATGTCAGTAATTTCTACAACATCTAATCTGGGGTCCCACAAGGTTCAAATTTGGGACCTCTACTGTTCAACTTGTATATGAACTCTATAAATAATTGCATAATTTACTCTAATATCTACTTATACGCTGATGATGTCCTAATTCTTACATGTGACAAATCAATGGAATGCATATAACAGATTACAGATTGACATAAATAATATAAATAATTGGGCTATAAATAACAAAATGACAATCAATATAAAAAAGACAAAAGTGATGATTATAAAAAATAAGAACAAAATTATTAATAAAAATTTATATTGTTTTCTACATAAAAAAAACTGCAACAACTTGACGGATACTCAACTAATAAACAATGTCCTTTGTGACTGCGGAAGAATAGACTTCGTCACTCAACATAAATACCTGGGTGTATTTATTGATGAGAAATTTACATGGACTCCACATTATCAATATGTTATAAATAAATTGAACTCATTAACCTATCTGTTCTATCACATTAAGCAAATAATTCCGTTAAAACAAAAAATAATAATTTATAAATCCCTTGTGGATTCTGTTTTAGATTATGGCCTGGATAGTTGGATTTTTTATTAATAAAAAACAAATTGAAAATATAAATAAAACATGTTTTAAAATATTAAAAAATATTTTTTATAATTTTAATAAAAAAAAGTATAGTTGAAAGGAATGAAATAAGGAAAAAATTCAAAATATTAATTATAGAAGAGAAATTTATTTATAAGACAATTCTCAAAAATTTCTTTAAAATAATTAACGTAAAAAATTATAATAAAAACAATATTACTAGAAACAATTGGCTCAGTTCAATAAACGATAAAAAAATTAAAAATAATTTTGGGTACCGTCTACATGGTAATATCATATATAAGCTTTTTCATCAATTAAACTGGGATAATTACAATAACCGAAAAATTGGAGACATAAAAAAAAACTTAATTGTCGATGTAATTGATAAAAATATAAAATTTATTACATAAGTATTAGTTACTAATCATATCACTTTCATTTTTTTTTTTTTTTTTGTTTTTCTTTTTTGGGTGGAAAATGGTACTTTAGATTAAACTTTCAGAACCTATATTACAGGTGTACAGGTAATAAGTACACCTAAATAGGTCTGACAAACATTAAAAAAGAAAAAAGAAAAAAAAAAAAATATTCCTAAAAAAATATTAAAAACTAATTAAGTAAAATACAGTTTTTCAGTAAAATATGATGGGGTATTTTAAATTTTTTTCTTTAAGTTATACCAGAAAGGAATAGTACAATAATGCTTGGGTAATTTCATTCCAACTTCATTTCTAAACTTTAAAAACTCACTTTCTATGTTAATTATTTATTGTTTAAGTCCTCATTTTTAAGATTTCTTTTTCCAATTTTGTTTCGGAATAATTTTAAATATTTATTCAAAATCCATTCATGAATTTGTTTTGAACATTGGTAAATTAAAAAGCACGGAACAACGAAAAGAAAATTCGTTATATTAAAAAAATAAAATATTAATCAATAATATTTTCTCTGAGGGGTCTTAAGCACATTTTTAGTCATTTCAGACCCCATCTCCTACCTTGTAAGCAAAAATGCCCGATCCCTCCCATTGTGCTTACGTAAGATTTGCTAAATCGTTAATAGTAAATATCACTGAAATATTGAAATACTTTTCTTGAAATACTGAAGGGAAAAAAATATTTGCCCTCAGTATTTACGTAAGCATTGCTCTGATCCCCCTCCCCTCCCCCTTATCAGCAAAAAATAAGCAAAGCTTAAACCCCTCCCCTTGTGCTTCCGTAGTACTTGAACAGCTCCTTATCAAAATTCACGTTGAAAGTTTTCCTTTTCGCTTACAATGTCTATCAATTTACCATTTTTTCCTTTTTACAAACCAAGATTTTAACGGCAAATATAGAAAGTTTCTTCCAAAAAGCCATAGAAAGTTTGCAATTTAATTGAAATGAACATTGATCTTTGTTACTAACGACATCTGTCGGCCAGAAAAGAAAACAGCGGAACTAATGGCGACAGGTAAGGAACTTTTTTTTACAAGAGAATTTTTTTTAACATTTGATTAAGAAATATTCACCGAGGTTTGCAAAAATTGATAGTAATTACGAAGTTGGCTCTATTAGCTTTTAGTTTAGCATTACAAAAATAAAAGCTTCGAGACTTTTCTTTACAAAAACAATTATTAATTTTAATAAAATCCGAATAATGGTAACAATCGAGTGACTCCAAAGTTAAAGAAATAAAATTAAAAAAATATTTTTAAGTGATTGATTATAACAAATGAATGTTACTACCTTCTTTTCTTTTTATTCACTTTATAAATATTTTAATGAAATCTCGCAAAGAAAAAAATATTGGTTATTAGCATTACTTTTAAAACTTTAACTAAAAATGTCGTATTTGGGATGGCCTTTAATTTAATAAGTCATCCCCTAAGCCCTAAGTAATGTTCAAATTCAGTTTCAGAGAAAGAAACGGTTTCCAACGCTTTAATGTTTTAATTAATAATGAAGGTTCCATTATTGTTAGTTACTTCCCGCCAACGACTCTTTCCTAAATACCTCATTTGGAATTGAAGGAAAAGAATGCAGAGGGAGTAGTTTTAACTTCATGTTTCGAGGTCTTTTCTATCAATATGGCTCTGCAAACTTCAGAATAAATGCTAATGCGACGGGACAAGATCTGGAGAATAAGGTGGATGTGGAAGTTTTTCGCAGCTCAGCTTTTCAGTCTTTGCACATTTGATCCTTGCTGTAGCCCTCTGTGCTCTTCAGACATCTTCCTCGTTCTATTTGATTACTAATCAAATCAGTCAATTTGAATTGATTTATTTGTCTGAACATGTTTCTACGCATCCTTCCACATATTTATTAGCCATTTAGAAACAAAAATGATGAATCATTTTATATTTTCAGACATTATAATTATATGGTTTGACTTGATATATTTAATTTCATTACTTAATAAGACTATTATTATTCGGGCATGAATGAAATGAATTATTCACTTAAATGAATAATTAAAATGATATTTTAATTAATCTTCAATAAAATTACTGCAAACAATAACTTGGTATTTTCTAGAATGTATTTATTTTATTTCTTTCATGAAATACCAGTTTTATTTGTTAAAGTTTATTAGAAATAAATCATTAAATCAATTCATCTCATAAATAATTATGAGATTTGTGGGTATTTAATAATTGGGGATATTCATAATTTTAGGGGGGATTGTTATTGTTTTCCCTGAAGCAATTTATCCAACTACAATTTTTCATGTAATTCTAAATTATAGTTTAAGTGAAATATTTTCTTAGAAATTAATTAAGCAGATATATTTTTCACAACAAATCCATGCAATAAATGGAAGGTTAGGCCAATGGAATTATACTTTCAAATCATGATAGATTTCATTACAAATTATAGGGATTGAGCATTTGTAAAATTAAATGTGCATCGAAATCAATGCGTGTCAATATTATAACTGTAAAGATGTTAATTAAATTAGAAAAAGACATATTCTACTCTATTATGCAAAAACTTAACGTCCATGGAAACAGTTACATGAGAAATAAATCAAAAAAGCACAAGACTAAGATCCAACTGACGATGGTCAGGAAACCTGAAATAGGCTATCTTGGATTCCCGGTATCACAATCTTCAAAAACAGATCAGTGAACTCTCAGTCTGGTGCGTTTTTGATTTATTTCTCATGTAATGGACCACTTGAGGTTTGCGCCCCTTCCGACGTCACGTATGACGTGTAAGCACATGCTGCGAGATCTTGTGGGATAAACAAACATATAACTTAGTGTGAATTAATGAAACCATCGTCGATTTTTGATATTTCAAGACGGAATGGTTCAGTACTGTGCAGTATTCTGTAAAAACGCTTGGAATATCCTTCTTTAATATAATATTTCCTCTATATCTACACAGGTTAAAACAAAGCACATGGCTTTGTTTATCCCACAAGCCAAGAAGTAGACTGGTGGGATATTTTGTAACTACGAAGCCCCGCCTATCCTCAAGTGGTCCATTCTACTCTATTAAATGTAGGATTAAAATTGTTGTTTTTGTATCATTGTTATCCTATATTTAATAGAGTAGAATTAACAAACTAAAGTGATTAACACACATCTTTTCTAAATTAATTAAAAACGAATAATAACGGGACTCATTATCTTCTTTCCTTGGCTACAATGGGACGGTCTGTTAATGAAATACCTAACAATTATGGTAAGATTTGAAAACTGGTACAATTTAGTAAATGAGTACAATTTGTATGTTTTTTATTATTTTTAATTACGGGACTGATTGGATAAAATGAAGAAGCCTATCATCGCTTAGTAATCACTTCACAAATTTTCGTTTAGACTTGTAATTATGAGTTAAGCCTTTCCTTGTGCAAAAATGCAAAATATTGGGCTTCCTAAACATTACGAGTCAAACATATAATCTCTATTTAACTTTTTATATAAAGCAGAAAATTTTAAAATAATAATAATAATAATAATAATAATAATAATAATAATAAAAAACAAGGCAATTCATAGTTTTGTAGTAAATATAAAACAAAGCGGCCCCGTACAATTTGCAATTTATCAAACGCTTCCGTTGTTAAAGTGCTACTACTGATTGGCACGCAAAACTCATTTATTCAAGTCTTTGCGTTTTCAAGGATCGAGTACAAATTCAAGCAATGCCCACATTGAGTTTATTTAACCAATAGTAGATTCATTTTGCACCATTTGAGTAAGTGGTCTGGTTGGGTCAAGAGTATTACATTCGTTCTCAGCATAGTCGAATCAGTATACTAGATAGACTACCCCAATTTTGTCCAATTAACACTATTCTCCTGTCCCGATCAATGGTCACCTAAAATCGGAAGTCGAATTTTTTTCCCAAACCTCCAATCCACAGGGAATCTAATGAGGGCTCGTTATTCGAATTCATGGGGCTTTGACTCCCGGTTTGGACTGTGGAGGACATTACACAGACAGACACAGGAATCCTAATACTGTCGGACCATGGCTACGAGACCCCTCAAAACTTTTGCGCATATCGGAAGAAGGCGAATCCTTTACAAAATAGGATAGTCGTGGGAAGTGTGAACCATCTTGCTTGTTTTTATTATTCGGAAATAAACATCGGAAAATTAGCTTTTATTTTGTGGACAATATAGTTTATAACATTGTAACTATTTTGCTTAACTGTTGAAAATTTTACTTTTAATAAATTAAAATAAATAAAATATTGTGGTCCCTTAATCTCTATTCCCCTTCAACACAAATAAACTGTTCTTGGCACTCTGCCAAGTGGAGGTCTCATATCCGTCGTCGGACAGTAGCTCCTCCTTACGAGATCGTTAAAAGCTATTGATATTTGAGGGCTTATTAGCAAAAGGAAAAGAATAATGTCTTTTAAAAATGAAAATATTGACTGACTGATGCGAAGTCATTTTGTTCTGTTTGATGCTCTTACGAAAAGGCAAATAGACAATCTAAAACTGCTGTACGGATTTCCAAAAAGTTTGGTACATAGTCTATTTTACCGTCCAACTTAAAGCACAAATGCATTTATTTTGGTCTCCAACCCTCCAAATGGAACCGTAGCGCTGAATGCTCAGATCCAGACTCAATGGATCTTTTATCTGATGTCGTCATAACCTACGTCACAGTTCGAAGAGCCCATTGCTAGGGTTTTAGCATTGCGAATAGTTAAGGTCTTGCAGGTGTTTATGGTGGTTTGAGAAAAAGATCCAAAAAATACTAAAAAAATTATCAGAATGCATATTTAAGACTTCAAGAAAGCCCACCTTAGAGTTTGTTTGTTTGTGTTACCCTTATTTCAGAATTTTAGGAAACGCTTATTTTTGAATATTTTGAGGTTCGGACTGCCATAGGCCACATTGCACCCGATATCGAGAGCTTTTGACTGGTTCACTCAAAAGCCACTGTCCAACAGCAAAGTTCTGATCTGACAAAAGAAGCTCATTTCAGAAGTAATTTATTATAGATAAATAAATAATTTTTTATTTACATATACTGAATATACACACTTTTTCTACTCCTCCATTTATTTTCGACAACAAAAAAAATGAGGTTTTATGCGGAACAAATTCAGAACTGCTATTTTATTTTTTTCATCAATTTAAAACTTTACAACATAAATATTTACATCGCTTAGACTTACATAGAAATTAAAAATATTACATTGAATTAAATCGTCTGCATAAAGCACAGGCAACGGCGCTACAACTCTTAATCTTCCAAGTTTGGATTTCCTCCGAATATACAATGCAACTGGCGGTAATTTCTTGATCCTGTAACATTTCAAGTTGTTTCAGTTGATGGGGAATGATGTGTTCCTCTGAGTCTTCGTATATTCCAAAGAGATTTAAATGACCCTCTGAAAACAAACGCAGAATAATAAATTACTTTTCCTATATTAAATCTTTATTTGAATAATAATAATAATATAATACCATAATACAGTAAAACCCCGGTTAACCGAACTCGGGTCGACCGAAACCCGGGTTATCCGAAACACCTCCGAAAATCGTTAATCCAAACAATAATCCTGTACTGCACGGAAATAATTCGAAGGCGAGATTGGCTGGGCTAAATGAGTAATCTCATCTGGGCTACAAACTATTAAGTACAGAATACTATATATTGATGTAGCCTACTGTAATACAAAAAATATAATTTTAACTTTAATAAAGAACATAAGTGTAGCATACAAAGAGATTTTTGAATTCGTTTGACCTCCAAAACTTTTCAAAAATACGTACTGTAATTACAATACAAAATACTGTAGCTGTATTAGATTCATTCATTCATAGTTCTCTGCCAAGGGCAGGTCCTTCACTGCAAACCCAGCATTCTCCAATCTTTCCTATTTTCTGCCTTCCTCTTCGTCTCCACATAAGATCCATTTACCATAATGTTGTCGATCATCTGAAATCTTCTTCTGCCTCGAACTTTTTTACCGTTCACCATTCCTTCCAGTGCATCCTTCATTAGGGAGTTTCTTCTCAGCCAGTGACCCAACCAGTTTCTTTTTCTCTTCCTGATCAGTTTCAGCATTATTCTTTCTTCACCCACTCTTTCTAGCACAGCTTCATTTCTTATTTTGTCTGTCCATTTCACATGCTCCATTCTTCTCCATATCCACATTTCAAATGCTTCTAGTCGTTTCTCTTCACTGCGTCGTAATGTCCATGTTTCTGCCCCATACAATGCCACACTCCACACAAAGCACTTCACTAGTCTCTTCCTTAGTTCTTTTTCCAGAGGTCCGCAGAAGATGCTCCTTTTCCTATTAAAAGCCTCCTTTGCTATTGCTATCCTCCTCTTGACTTCTTGGCAGCAGCTCATATCACCACTTATACCCTAAGTATTTAAAGTTGTTCACTTGTTCCAATGTCTCATTCCGAGTACTTATGTTTATCTTCTTTGTCTTTCTTCCGATAACCATAGTCTTTGTCTTGTTTACATTTATCTTCATTCCAAATTGTTCACAGCTATTATTCAGCTGCAGTAGCATATCCCTTAGTATCATCTCCTCTTCTGCTAACAATGCTATATCATCAGCAAATCTTATGCACTTTATTCTTCTTCCTCCTACTATCACCCCTCCCATGTTCTGAAAACAATTCTTCACTAACTCCTCCAAGTATATGTTGAACAGCGTAGGTGATAGAGGGCATCCTTGTCGCACCCCTCTCCCTATTCCAATTTTTCTCCTATCCTGACTTTGACTCGTTGTTTTATATAAAGATTAGTTATTAGCCTTCTCTCTTTCCAATCCACACCAATTTTCTTCAAGATTTCCATAAGTTTATTCCAATCCACTCTGTCAAAAGCCTTTTCCAGGTCCACAAATACTGCATATACGTGTTTATTTTTTTCTAGATATCTTTCGCCGATTGTTCGCAGCAGTCCAATTGCATCTCTCGTACCTTTTCCTTTCCTAAAACCAAACTGCTCTTCTTCCAATTATCCTTCCACCTTAGAATATAAACGTCTGTTCAGTATTCGCAGAAGAATCTTCGCTGAGTGCGATATAAGGCTGATAGTCCTGAACTCATTGCACTTCTTGGCATTATTTTTCTTCGGTATTGGCAGCAATACTGTTTCCATGAAATCATCAGGCCATTCACCTTTCTCATATATTTCATTGCATAATGATAGTATTTGCTTCTTGTCTTCACCCAAGCATTTAACTAACTCAATGTGTATTCCATCAACTCCTGTTGCTTTCCCATTCTTCATTTCCCTAATCGCTAGCTCAACTTCTTCCCTTAGAATACAACATCCTTTTTCGTCTTCTGATACAGCTGTTTCATCTACTATAGCTAAGTAATCTGGACGATTCCCTGTCTCATATAATTCTTCTACATACTTCTTCCATCTGTTCAAAATTCCTTGTTTGTCGGTTATTTCATTGCCGATTTCGTCTTCTATCAACCACATGGACTTCTTATTCTTATTTGTGAAATCCAAACATTTTACTTCGCGGTACATTAGATGTTCATGGCTAAACCGAAAAAATTGTTATCCGAAACAGCTTCCCCCCTTTTAGTTCGATTAACCGGGGTTTTACTGTAATAACAATAATAATAATAGTAGTATCAATAATATGTTACGCTTATTTGATTTGCCTACTGTAAATTCTAGCTCAATTACTAACCGGAATTAATTACGTTCAAGAAAATCATATAAAATTAGGAAATTACTGTACGTGCATCACGCTAAAAGAACTCGATCGATTTCCAAAAAAATTCGTACGTTGCTTATTTATTGTCTGACTTCAAACACGGGCACATTTTTAATAATGGTCACATCCTTCCCTTCCCTTAAAAATGACACTCGAAATCTTTCGGCAATACTGCTGGAATTATTTTATTAATATTTGGTATGGTGCTTACTTGTGTCTTATAAATATAATTACGATTATTGTTGTCTCCTTTCCTCCAAGGCTGAATGCTCAGCTCCTATTATGCGATAGACATCTAAGCATATTCCTAAAAATTATAAATAATGGCTGATGATACTTGTAAACAGCCAGCATGTCTGGTTG
Organism: Thereuonema tuberculata; assembly: GCA_023159025.1. Taxonomy (NCBI): domain Eukaryota; kingdom Metazoa; phylum Arthropoda; class Chilopoda; order Scutigeromorpha; family Scutigeridae; genus Thereuonema; species Thereuonema tuberculata. The sequence goes on from JAFIDM010092128.1 coordinate 24,835, forward strand.
AAACCGGTCGTGATTAAATTTTTAGTATATTTAATACTTTTTAATTGTTTGTCTCTGGCCTCAGCTTTTTAAGATTTCCTTATATTTTAAGCACGTTAAGCCTCGTTATTATAAATAATATCAGCTCTTTTTTTATGTACATATAGTTCTGGTGTAAAACAAAACAAAAAAATGCTTCCCAATTTTTGAATTATCGAGTATACGTATTATATTGGACCTCTAAGAAATTCTCACGTTGGATTCCTGGTAATTTAATGGACCTCAGTTTAAGAACCACTGATCTATTTTCTACGAAAACCAATCAAACGGAATATTTCAAACTTACCATTAAAGTATCAGTTTACGAAGATAAATAGTTATTCACGTGTCGTGATTAAAGTACTGTAATAGGAATACATAAATTAATACTGTATTGTCCATAGCTGAACATTTCATTAGTTATATCCAATCGCTAGACTTGTATAGTTTTATATACGGTGACTTTTAAAGGAGTTTTGCATTTAGCTACAACTAGACCTGCTTGCTCTCTTGATTACTAAGATTAAATAATTTCATCTTCCTAGGTTAGGTAGCTTTGACTTTCTTTATCATAATTTTCTACTTTATTATTATTATTATTATTATTATTATTTACGATAATTCCCATTTAAAGAGAGCGTTTGAACTTGAATTCCTCTATGATGACTGTTTGTGTTTTCTCTGCGCCCAAATTTTCTTCAATTTTCTAATTTATTATTATTTCTTCAGTTTTAACTGAGTTTTAAGTAGAGAGTACGGGTTTTAGCCAAATTAACTCTTTACTAGAGTCAATATCGAAGCCAATGCACATGAATCTATATTACTAAAATCTTTTATTTCTCTGTCTGTCCGGCGCAATTTCCTGTGAGAATGGAAAATAGAAATAATTTTTACAATGAAACGTCCGCAATGGGAATCGAAACTGCAACCTTGTGATCCGAAGTCAGACGTCTTATCCATTAGGCCACGGGGACTACAACTCACTTTATAATGCTTTTTGACTTGTTTCCTTCCCCCTTCCCCCCATCAATAATGAATGTATTCAACTTTTTTTTTTTAACCTCAAGATTGTTTATTTATTTCCGATCCGTCTATTTATTTATAATTCGAAAATGATAATTTGAACTATAATATATTCTGCAATATTTTAAATATTCTTACTTAACCAAATGCTATGTGATATAGAAAAACAAGCAATGTACACGGGCGATGGCCTAGTACTTCTTAAAAACTTTTAATACAAATTAAAATATTAAAACGGACTAGTTTCTTCCCGTCGAGGGGATTTCTTCAGCAATAATACAAAAATCTACAACATCCGGTTATATATAGATCGCAGCAACTCCTTCCGTCATCACTTCTATGTAATATTTTAATTTGTATTAAAAGTTTTTTAAGGAGTATTCATGTGCATTGGCTTCAATATTGACTCTAATATGAAATGTGCACGTAAAATCTTATTCATAACTCTTTACTATTGAAGGAATTTGAGGAATTTTCTTGTGATGTGGCAAGTTGAGATTATTATCGCCTTTGTAACTTAATATATATGTTTGGATTCATTTAATACTGTTTTGAATATAATATATATGTTATATAATATATATGTTTGGAGTATTTTAAGACTGTTTTGAATTTGTTTTGGAACTACTCCAGTAGCTGAAATAACAATGGGCACTATATAAACCTGTTCCATACTCCAAATTCTCTTTATTTCCATTGCTAATTCTTGATATTTGGTGACTAATTATTATTATTATTATTATTCAATGAGAACTTGTTATTCAATCTTTTTAGTTGAAATTAAACTAAACATTAAACCTCATATACATGAATAAAAGTTAAATATTTTTACCTTGTTCAAATATACGGTCGTATCCGTTGCATTTTTTTTTCTTTCTTTTTTTTTTTTTTTTTTAATACTTCGAAGCTCTGTTTAGCTTCTTCTTTTTTTTTAAAAAAATCGTTTGATATTTAGGGCTTTGCTGTTTTTAAATGCATTTTTTTTCTCCCATTCATTAATTCTAATCCGTTAAGTTTTCCTGTCACTGTCATCTGGGCAAAATTTCCTTACAGACTATTATGTCACTGTTTCACAACCGTGATACATCAAACCCCCTTTCGAATCACTTTCGAAGGACGCATAACAGCGGGCAATTCATCACAGAATCTCTTTGATAGTATTCCTTTTCTCTCAATAATGAACTAATGAGAATTTCCCATTAATATCACCCCAGTTATTGTTATAAGTTTGGTACATATTTGATATAGTGATTTGAATTACTATTTCTTTTATTATATCTGTGAAGACACGTGACACACCATATATGGTAAACAATTGAGCATTAGTTATTCCGTGTACTTCCGTTTTGAATATGGTGGCTGCTGAACACACACCGATGTTCGTTTGTGCCAACAAAACTTTGAATGGATAATCGAGAGGAATCATTTATAATGTTATTTTTTATTTCAAGTCTTCTATCTCGATCGTAGAACGGCTGAAGCAGCAGGTATTTCATCTCATTCAGTATTCAATATTGTTAAGGAAACCGAAGCCTCGCTTACCATTAACAAGGGAAGTCCGCGAAGTGTTACTCTGAATTTGATATTGGTTTATTGGTCACTTTATAGAATTTTCAAAGCTGAGTCCGAATTTGATATTCATTTTCAACTCCGGTTAATAGTTTTCGAGATATCCGCTTGGGGGCGTAAAAACTT